>JASVEL010010007.1:0-91692 GCA_032618575.1 Nicotiana noctiflora
CCTATTGCGATATGTTGTGTTACCCCAAGTTATGGGCGCGTGAAGAATACTGTCGTATCTCCTAGTTGGAAAGTTAAGTGCAATACGTGTGGCGGTATGAGTTCAGACCCAGAAAGACTAAATTGACGATGTTTTATATGTGTTATGATTCAAACAAGTGCAACGCATCTCCCTGTATCGATTTTGATAGTATAATACAGGTAGTATTGAGATTAATGTTGTTAATATACATTGTAATGTTTTGTAAAGTTGTAGTCGTGCTGTTAGGATAGTTTTGGTGATTCTCTAGCAGATGGATAGGCCCAATTACAAAGAAAACTCTGCCGAAATTTCTGAAAAAATTGGGACTTAGTAAAAATTTGGACACCTAGAGAATAGGCTTAACTGTTATGTGGGTGAATGCAAGAAAAGGGCAGAATGGTTAAAATTACTGATGATTCGTGTCTCCACAAGTGTGTGAAAGAGTGAGTTTAATCTTACCATGGTATTACAATAACAATAGGGTATATGCTGTGATATATATATGGCTTCGAGCTAAGTTGGGGAGGTTTCCGTTGATTAGCTGGTTGCATGATTATGTGCTATGTTGGTTCTGTCTTAAAGTATACTGGCGACCTAGTTCTGGTTGCAGAAATTAAGCCGATAATGGCACGAGTGAAAGAAATTTTTTGACAATATGTCAAGAGATCGGATGAGCAAGAAGGAAGTTTTGATGGTTAAGATAAATTAGCATCGTCTTAAGCGTCACCTGAGAGCAGTATTATGTCCTGGATAATGATTCATGATCGCTCTTCAGCGTTAGTGCGACCGGTGGTTTGGAGGTGTGCTCCCGATATTGTTGTGGTAGGTTGTGGGAGTGTATTCCACCGAAAGACTTTATAAGTGTGACATGTGATCGCTTGATTGTTTAAAGATGTAAACCAAGTATGAAGTTTAAGATGATGTCGTTAATTAAAGATTGATGCTTGGAGGGCACTCGACATATTGGGTTGTGAACTGGGGAGGATTACTCCAATTATGATGGTTGTTCTTGTGTTCTATGAATAAAATGGAAGTTATTATGGACCTTTGAAAGGTTATTAGATTAGTTCAGTGTGACCAGAATTGGCTTGAAGTCGGTGGATAGATTTAATGTGAATAATGACTCTATATCAGGCCAGATGCGTGCATTGTTGTAATGCGGTTCTCGTGGAGGAGTAGTTAGGTTGATGTTTATTTGTCAGATATTTCACGTAGTGATGCGTTGCACTGGGTGAGTCATGAGAAGGCTCGAGAAAGTGCTTACATGTTAAGAATCCGCGTAGGAATGATGTTATATGAGCAGCTTCGTTGTTGAAATTCCAATTGTACATCGCACCTCAGTTGTGCTTGAGTTTTGTAGTTTATAACATTTCATATCCCTCAAGGATGATATCATGCACTTAGCATTCTTATGACTGATATTCGGTATTTGGTTATAATGAGCAGATTAGGCTCGATGTGCATTTCCTTATGTGAGATCTATGTGTAGATCGGGTGGCATGCCGCCACGGGTATGTTATCTGGAGCGGTTGCACGCCGCAACAGTGTAATATCGAGCATAATTTTCTATATGCCATCTTTGTGTGCTTTACTTCCTGTTTTCCAAGGAAAATATGTATTAGTGTGTAGGATTTGATAATTCCTTCCAGAGCTCGTTTTCATTAGTACCGCATTCTAATTGGTAGCCTATTGGCACATTGGGGCATCATATGCTACATTTAATTATGTCTAGAGTGGCTTATTTCCCGAGCGATTTGTACTGGGTGAGACGAGATCACTGAATTCGAGATCGGCGCAATCTGAGCATATGAAGTGACGATCACTAAATTCGAGATCAGCACAATCTGAGCATATAAAGTAAGGTAAAGAGCTAAGACCATTGTTTGGTTAAGAATAAGAGGATAGTTCTTGCCAAGAGTATAAAACTAATGAATTGTTGTCCCAACGGTGGCTAAGAATGTATACAGATCTCATCCATCGTGTCATTATTGTAAGAATTTTCACAAGGCATGTGTATATCATGCAGAGCATAGGATGTGTAGTGATTCCTTCTAATCGATTAGATAAGTGAGCTTCAGATGATTAGGGAAGATGATATTGCTAAGTGGAAGTGACTTGATGCGAGTATGTGTTTCAGAAAAAGGTAATGTGATTAAACTGATGATATTTTAGTAGTATTGTGGCATGTTCTCGTTAGGTCCAATAGTGGTATTCGGGTTTGCTTGGTAGCTCAGTTAAATATTGAGTATTTTTTGTGGAATGATTAGGTATCAAATGGATGCATGTATTCATACGGTGGAAATTGGGATCAGGTATGATGAATTGTGTGTTATATGGAGATCTGATGTACAGGCTATGTGTGACGACCCAAAGGGTCATCACTTATTTTATTAATTATTTCGAGCTTCTAAGGCCTCGAAAACCTCATTCTATGTTGCCTCGATTTACGTGCACAATCCGAGCATGTAGCCGGAAAGATTTTGTGATAGAAAATATGAATTTTATGAGAAATTTGGATAAAAATGATATTAATATTGATATGGTTGACTTCGGTCAACATTTTTGGTAAATGGATCCGGACCCGAGATTGGATGGTCCCGAGAGGTCCGTAGGAAAATATGGGACTTGGACATGCGTCCGGAGTCGAATTCCTGAGGCCTAGAGCCCAAGTTATGAATTTTTCTATGAAATTGTTTTTTTATGCAATTGTTAAAGGAAATGAATTAATTGACCTTGGTATCGGGCTCGTATTTTGGTTCCGACGCCCGGTACAAGTCTTAAATATTATATATGTGATTTCTGTAAAGTTTGGTGACATTCGGATGTCGTTTGAGATGTTTTGGACCTTGAGTTCCAAGTTTGTAAGTTTTGAAAACCAAAAGTATGAAAATCATGAATTTGAGGCTTGATTTGATGAAAACGATGTGATATTGGCGATGTGATCGCATGAACAAGTTCATAATATGTTTTTGAGGTTGTGTACATGTTTGGTTTGATGCCCGAGGGGCTCGGGTAAAGATTTGATAGGCCGTTGGATTAATTCTGAATTTTTGCACTGCTGGTTTTTCACCCAGCTGTTGGCTTCGCAATTGCGAAGCATTTCTCGCAATTGCGAAGGGGCAGAACAAGGCAGGGCTCGCAAATGCGAACCCTGATCGCAAATGCGAAGCCCCTCATGACCCAGCCTTGTTCGCAAATGCAAACAATTGTTCGCAAATGCGAACATCCCCTTGTCCTGCCTATGTTCGCAAATGCGAACCATAGTTCGCAAATGCGAACATTTCCAAATCCAGCCTTGTTCGCAAATGCGAACAATAGTTCGCAAATGCGAACAATGCCATTTACTGCCTGTGTTCGCAAATGCGAACATTAGTTCGCAAATGCGAACACTCCCCTTTCCTGCCAGTGTTCGCAAATGCGAACAAATGTTCGCAAATGCGAACTTCCCAGCCTTAGCTTATTTTTCAAACTCCAGAAATTGGTCGGGGTTCGCAATTGCGAACCCATATTCGCAAATGCGAACACAGAGACCTGTAAAACACGATTTTCAGTTCATTTCTTTACTTTTTACAAACCAAAAACACCCATTTGCGATTCTTCACGGATTCTTTCTTCTTCAAAACAATTGTAAGTCACTTTTTACTTAATTCTTTCAATTCCTAACATCATTAAACATGTTTTTCAATAGAAATCAAAGGTTTTCATGGTAGAATTTCTTGTTTTTGTTAGAATATAGGGTTTTTCATAAATTGGGAAATTGGACCTCGAATTGAGGTCCGATTTTGAAACAAATCATATACATGAACTCGTGAGGGGATGGGTGACCGGATTTTGGTCCTAACCCCGAGTTCCGACCATGTGGGCCCGGGGTCAAAATTCACTATTCCGGGCAAAATGTTGTAAAAGTTGTAATTGGCCTTATGAATTGGTTCGTTGAGTAGTATTGATGATATTAAATCAATTGTGTATAGATACGATTGGATTGGAGCCAAATTTGAAAGAAAAAGACATTTCCACGGATTGAATTGTTCATAAACATTCGAGGTAAGTGTTTGTTCTATCCTAGCTTGAGGGAATAGGATTATGTGTTATGTGTTATGTGATCGAGTGCGGTGTATGGGATGTGGTGACGAGCATCCATACACTGGCGTCTAGTATGACCGTGAGTCGTTGAAAATGCTTATTTTGAGATATATTTACAGATGAATTGTTGAACCTTTGCGAGGTTGTAGAATTGTTATTGTTCTCCCTTGTCGGGACTTGTTGTGAAGATAATTATTGATTGCCCTTATTGGGACAGTTTATGAATTACTGCTTCTTTCTTTACCCTTAACTGTGATTGTTATTTGGGTGAGGAAGAGTGATAATGCACGAAGGGTGATGTCGTGCCTTGTTTTATTATTTATGCACGAAGGTTAATGTCGTGCCATGTTTTATTGATTATGCACGAAGGATCATGCCGTGCCCTGTTACTGAACCATGTACGAAGGATCATGTCGTACTATGGATGTGAGGATGAGAGTAAAAGCATGAAGGGTGATGCCGTGTACTTTATTTTCTTACTTGGTGAGGATGAGAGTAAAAGCACGAAAGGTGATGCCGTGCAACTGCTTGCTATTCCTTGATTTGATATTACTTGTGTTTCCATTATACTTTGTTTTTCCTTGTGAATTTATTAACTGTTGTTAATTGTTGAATTCTTTGAGATATTCCTTATTATGTTATTACCTGGTTATTTCTTGTTATTCTGTGGTATACATATATATTGAATTGCACAGGTTTATGTGGGTGTCTGGTCCTAGGCTTGTCACTACTTCGCCGGGATAGGCCAGGCACTTACCAGCACATGGGGTCGGTTGTGCTGATACTACACTTCTGTGCGTTTTTGCACAGGTCCAGGTTACGATCAGGAGCAGCAGCAGTAAATCGATTGTGTGGGAGTTGATCACATTTGAGACCGAGGTAGCTTGCAGACGTCCGCAGGCCCGACGTCTCTCTCTTTATTTATGTTACTAGCTGTAGTCTCTTTGTTCCGAGACAAACAGAATTATGTTATATTTCTTTCAAAACTCTTATGTGTAGTATTCAGTAGTAGTTCGTGAGTTGGTGACTCCACGTCTTGGGTAGAGGATGTGATTTTCATCTTGTAATTAGTTATTTCTATTTCGATAAAGTATTCCGCATTTATTTAATTAAAATTGTGTTAAAAACAGGATAGTATGAATACGGTGGCTTTCCTAGCTACCACGAGTAGGCGCCATCAAGATCCCGATGTTGGGGGAAAATTCGGGTCGTGACAGGGAATTTGTGCTTCGCGGACGCGTGGGGTGCGTCGCATTCGCGAACAAGCTTAGTAGAGTTTGAGAGGTAGGTACGGAGACGTATGTACTTGTCCTCCAGAGTCTATTGAGTTAGGAAAGAGTCTCTCATTTGTTCTTTCTTGTCGTGCGACTTGTTCCTCAATTGCTGATTGAATTTCTATTCTGTCCTTTCGCAGATGGTGAGGACACGCGCTTCTTCGTCCGCTGACCAGTAGCCTGAGCCCCAGGTAGCTCCCGTGAGGGGCAGGGGCCGAGGTTGTATCGGAGGCCGTGGTAGGGGCAGAGCTCAGCCCCCAGCAGCTATTCCAGAGGTGGAGCCTGATATTGAGACTGGCGAGGAGGTTCCACTCCCAGCAGCTCCAGTGGGCCTAGCTTAGGTCCCAGGAGAGACTTTATTTACCCCGGATCTTCGGGAGGCACTGGTCAAGATAACGGGTTTTATGGACAGCTTTGCCAGAGCAGGCTTATTACCAGCTGCACCAGCTGCTTCTCAGGCTGGAGGAGGGGCCCAGACTCCTGTTGCTCGTACTCCGGAGCCAGTAGCTCCTCAGCCTCAGGCACCAGTGGTTCAGCCAGCTTTGGCCACTCAGTCAGGTACTACAGCTCATGCAGGTGGTGGAGCGGCCATGACTTCTGATTCGTTATGGAGGCTTGATCGGTTCTCCAAGCTATTTACCACTACATTCAGTGGAGCCACATCAGAGGATCCTCAGGACTTCTTATTCAGTTGCCATGAGATTCTCAAGACTATGGCGATCGCGGAGTCAAATGGAGTTGACTTCTGTACATTCAGGCTTGCAGGATCCGCCAAGACGTGGCGGAGAGATTATTGCTTGCCTCGACCAGCAGGGTCCCCAGCTTTATCATGGGATCAGTTTGCGGAACTATTTATGGAGAAGTTTCTCCCTGCTACTCGGCGGGATGTACTTCGGAGGCAGTTTGAGCGCCTCCATCAGGGCACTATGACGATTACACAGTATGAGACGAGATTTGTCGATTTGGCTCGTCATGCAGTGGTGATACTTACCACAGAGCGGGAGAGGGTCCGCAGGTTTATAGATGGGCTTAATCAGCCAATTAGACTCCGGATGGCTATGGGCGTGGGGAGTGACATATCATTTCAGGAGGCAGCCAATGCAGCACGCAGAGTTGAGATGGCTCTTGCTAGGGGAGGCGGTTATTCTTCGGATAAGAGGCCTCGTCATTCGGGTAGGTTTGGTGCTTCTTCCTCTGGTAGCAGAGAATCCTTTGATAGAGGCCAGTCCTCCAGGCCTTTTCATTCCGCCCTTCAGGCTTCACAGGGTGGACCAGGTGATCGTGGTTTTCGTGGGCATTATTCAGACCAGCCTCCTATTAATGCTCAGCCTCTTTAGAGTGTTCGTGGAGGCCATTCAGGTCGCTAGGGCCAGCAGCCCTATCAGGCAAAGAGTTGCTACGGTTGTGGTGATCCAGGTCATTTTGTCAGGTACTGCCCTCGAGCAACGGGAAACTCTCAGCAGCGGGGCCCTCGTCCTATGATTCAGGCTCCAGCTGACCCTCAGCCTGCCCAGCGAGCCAGAGGCGGGGGGTAGAGATTATAGAGGTGGAGGTCGAGACCGTAGAGGTGGAGACCGACCAGCCAGAGGTAGAGGTCAACCAGTTGATGGCCATCCTAGAGACGTAGCTCAGAGGGGAGGTGCAGATCCACGATTCTATGCTTTACCAGCCAGGCCAGAGGCAGAGGCATCAGATGCCGTGATTACAGGTACCATTCTTGTGTGTGGCAGAGGTGCTTCAGTATTATTTGACCCTGGATCTACATATTCCTATGTGTCTTCCTACTTTGCACCGTATTTGGCCGTACCCAGCTATGCTCTGGATATTCCAGTTTACGTGGCTACACCGGTGGGTGACTCCATTGTAGTCGACCGAGTGCATCGTTCGTGCGTAGTTATATTTGGGGGTCTTGAGACCCGTGTTGATCTGTTGCTTTTGGATATGGTAGATTTTGACGTCATATTGGGGATGGACTGGTTGTCCCCATACCATGCTATTCTAGATTGTCATGCTAAGACTGTGACCTTAGCCTTGCCAGAATCACCCCGATTAGAGTGGAAAGGTACCTCAAGCCACTCCGTTCGCACTATTATTTCCTATGTTAAGGCTCGATGCCTGGTCGAGAAGGGGTATCTAGCTTATCTGGCTTATGTTCGTGATTCCAGCGCAGAGGTTCCTTCCATTGAGTCAGTCCCTATTGCACGAGAGTTTCCTGAGATTTTTCCTTCAGACCTGCCGGGCATGCCACCCGACAGGGATATTGATTTCTGTATTGATCTGGCACCGGGCACTCAGCCCATCTCTATTCCACCCTATCGTATGGCCCCGCCGGAGCTAAAAGAGTTGAAAGATTAGTTGCAGGACCTTCTTGAGAAGGGCTTTATCAGGCCCAGTGTTTCCCCCTGGGGAGCACCTGTATTATTTGTAAAGAAGAAAGATGGCTCGATGCGGATGTGTATTGATTACCGGCAGTTAAACAAGGTGACTATCAAAAATAAGTATCCACTGCCGAGGATTGATGATTTGTTTGACCAGCTCCAGGGAGCGAGAGTATTCTCTAAGATAGACTTGAGGTCAGGCTACCATCAGCTGAAGATCAGGGCGGCTGACATTCCTAAGACAACCTTTCGCTCTAGATATGGGCATTATGAGTTCTTGGTCATGTCCTTCGGGTTGACCAATGCCCCGGCAGCATTCATGGAGTTGATGAATCGGGTATTCAGGCCTTACTTAGATCTGTTCGTGATAGTCTTTATAGATGACATCCTGGTGTACTCCCGCAGCCAGGAAGAGCACGAGCAACACCTCAGAGTGGTTCTTCAGACTCTGAAAGATAACCAGCTATATGCCAAATTTTCTAAATGTGAGTTCTGGCTGAGTTCGGTAGCATTTCTGGGTCACATTGTATCTGTGGAGGGTATTCAGGTAGACCCAAAGAAGATTGAGGCAGTCCAGAATTGGCCTCGACCAGCTTCAGTGACTCAGAGATCCGGAGTTTCTTGGGATTAGCAGGTTACTACCGTCGTTTTGTAGAGGGGTTTTCTTCTATTGCAGCCCCGATGACCGGGTTGACCCAGAAGGGTGTCCAGTTTCAGTGGTCAGAGGAGTGTGAGGCGAGCTTTCAGAAGCTCAAGACAGCCTTGACCACCGCACCGGTGTTGGTACTACCTACGGGTGCAGGGCCTTATACAGTTTATTGTGACGCATCTCGTACAGGGCTTGGAGCGGTATTGATGCAGGATGGTAAGGTTATCGCTTATGCTTCGAGGCAGTTAAAGATACATGAGAAGAATTATCCAGTTCATGATCTTGAGTTAGCAGCAGTGGTTCATGCCTTAAAGATCCGGAGGCATTATCTATATGGTGTGACATGTGAGGTGTACACTGATCACAAAAGCCTACAATACTTGTTCAAGCAGAAGGAGTTGAATCTACGACAGCGGAGATGGTTAGAGTTGCTAAAAGACTATGATGTTACTATCTTATATCACCCAGGTAAGGCCAATGTGGTGGCCGATGCTTTGAGTAGAAAGTATGCCGGCATGGGTAGTCTTGCATACATTCCGGTCAGTCAGAGACCATTAGCTCTAGATGTCCAGGCCTTAGCCAACCGGTTCGTGAGATTAGACATTTCTGAGCCTAGCAGAGTGTTAGACTGCACGGTCGCTCGTTCTTCTTTATTAGAGCGTATCCGTGAGAGGCAATTTGATGATCCTCATTTGCGTGAGTTGAGAGATACGGTACAGCGGGGAGGTGCCACACAGGTAAATCTAGATGATGATGGGGTATTGAAATTGCAGGGTCGAGTTTGTGTGCCCAATGTCGAAGGGATTCGAGAGTTGATATTAGCGAAGGCCCACAGTTCGCGGTATTCTATTCACCCGAGCACCGCGAAGATGTACCAGGACTTGCGGCAGCACTATTGGTGGTGCAGAATGAAGAAAGATATCGTTGCGTATGTCGCTCGGTATCTAAATTGTCAGCAGGTGAAATATGAGCACCAGAGACCTGGTGGTGTATTCCAGAGGATTGAAATTCCCGAGTGGAAATGGGAGCGGATTACTATGGACTTCGTTACTGGACTTCCTTTGACTCGGAGGAAATTTGATGCTATTTGGGTCATTGTTGATAGGTTGACCAAGTCGGCACACTTTATTCCAGTATCTGTCTCCTACTCGTCGGAGAGGTTAGCGGAGGTTTACATTAGGGAGATTGTTCGTCTCCATGGAGTGCCAGTATCTATTATCTCTGATCGGGGAACGCAGTTTACCTCGCGATTTTGGAGAGCGGTCCAGCGGGAGTTAGGCACTCAGGTTCAGTTGAGTACAGCATTTCATCCTCAGACGGATGGCCAGTCCGAGAGGACTATTCAGATTCTTGAGGACATGCTTCGAGCCTGTGTTATTGATTTCGGAGGCTCGTGGGACCAGTTTCTGCCATTAGCAGAGTTCGCCTACAATAACAGTTACCAGTCTAGCATCCGGATGGCTCCGTATGAGGCGTTGTATGGTAGGCGATGTCGATCACCAGTTGGATGGTTTGAACCGGGAGAGGCTCGGTTGTTGGGTACAGACTTAGTTCAGGAGGCCTTAGATAAGGTCAAGACTATTCGGGAGAGATTGCGTTCAGCTCAGTCCAGGCAGAAGACTTATGCGGATCGTAAGGTTCGAGATGTAGATTTCATGGTTGGTGAACGAGTATTGCTCCGAGTGTCGCCTATGAAGGGCATGATGAGGTTCGGGAAGAAGGGCAAGCTCAGCCCTAGGTATATTGGTCCATTTGAGATTCTAGACAGAGTGGGAGGGGTGGCTTACAGATTAGCTTTGCCGCCTAGCTTATCAGCCGTGCATCCGGTTTTTCACGTATCTATGCTTCGGAGATACCACGGCGATCCCACACATGTGTTAGACTTCAGTACTGTCCAATTGGACAATGATCTATCTTACGAGGAGGAGCCGGTGGCCATTCTAGACCGGCAGGTTCGAACAGTTGAGGTCGAAGAGTTATCCTTCTGTGCGTGTTCAGTGGAGAGGTCAGCCTCCTAAGGCATCGACCAGGGAGTCCGAGTCTGATATGCGGAGCCGGTACCCACACTTGTTTCCTGACTCAGGTACTTCTTTCTTTTGTCCGTTCGAGGATGAACGGTTGTTTTAGAGGTGGAGATTGTGACGACCCAAAGGGTCATCACTTATTTTATTAATTATTTCGAGCTTCTGAGGCCTCGAAAACCTCATTCTATGTTGCATCGATTTACGTGGACAATCCGAGCATGTAGCCAAAAAGATTTTGTGATAGAAAATATGAATTTTATGAGAAATTTGGATAAAAATGATATTAATATTGATATGGTTGACTTCGGTCAACATTTTTGGTAAACGGATCCGGACCCGAGATTGGATGGTCCCGAGAGGTCCGTAGGAAAATATGGGACTTGGACATGCGTCCGGAGTCGAATTCTGAGGCCTAGAGCCCAAGTTATGAATTTTTCTATGAAATTGTTTTTTTTATGTAATTGTTAAAGGAAATGAATTAATTGACCTTGGTATCGGGCTCGTATTTTGGTTCCGACGCCCGGTACAAGTCTTAAATATTATATATGTGATATTTGTAAAGTTTGGTGACATTCGGATGTCGTTTGAGATGTTTTGGACCTTGAGTTCCAAGTTTGAAAGTTTTGGAAACCAAAAGTATGAAAATCATGAATTTGAGGCTTGATTTGATGAAAACGATGTGATATTGGCGATGTGATCGCACGAACAAGTTCATAATATGTTTTTGAGGTTGTGTACATGTTTGGTTTGGAGCCCGGGGGGCTCGGGTAAAGATTTGATAGGCCGTTGGATTAAATTCTGAATTTTTGCACTGCTGGTTTTTCACCCAGCTGTTGGCTTCGCAATTGCGAAGCATTTCTCGCAATTGCGAAGGGGCAGAACAAGGCAGGGCTCGCAAATGCGAACCCTGATCGCAAATGCGAAGCCCCTCATGACCCAGCCTTGTTCGCAAATGCGAACAATTATTCGCAAATGCGAACATCCCCTTGTCCTGCCTATGTTCACAAATGCGAACCATAGTTCGCAAATGCGAACATTTCCAAATCCAGCCTTGTTCGCAAATGCGAACAATAGTTCGCAAATGCGAACAATGCCATTTACTGCCTGTGTTCGCAAATGCGAACATTAGTTCGCAAATGCGAACACTCCCCTTTCCTGCCAGTGTTCGCAAATGCGAACAAAAGTTCACAAATGCGAACTTCCCAGCCTTAGCTTATTTTTCAAACTCCAGAAATTGGTCGGGGTTCGCAATTGCGAACCCATGTTCGCAAATGCGAACACAGAGACCTGTAAAACACGATTTTCAGTTTATTTCTTCACTTTTTACAAACCAAAAACACCCATTTGCGATTCTTCACGGATTCTTTCTTCTTCAAAACAATTGTAAGTCACTTTTTACTTAATTCTTTCAATTCCTAACATCATTAAACATGTTTTTCAATAGAAATCAAAGGTTTTCATGGTAGAATTTCTTGTTTTTGTTAGAATATAGGGGTTTTTCATAAATTGGGAAATTGGACCTCGAATTGAGGTCCGATTTTGAAACAAATCATATACATGAACTCGTGAGGGGATGGGTGACCGGATTTTGGTCCTAACCCCGAGTTCCGACCATGTGGGCCCGGGGTCAAAATTCATTATTCCGGGCAGAATGTTGTAAAAGTTGTAATTGGCCTTATGAATTGGTTCGTTGAGTAGTATTGATGATATTAAATCAATTGTGTATAGATATGATTGGATTGGAGCCAAATTTGAAAGAAAAAGACATTTCCACGGATTGAATTGTTCATAAACATTCGAGGTAAGTGTTTGTTCTATCCTAGCATGAGGGAATAGGATTATGTGTTATGTGTTATGTGATCAAGTGCGGTGTATGGGCTGTGGTGACGAGCATCCATACACTGGCGTCTAGTATGACCGTGAGTCGTTGAAAATGCTTATTTTGAGGTATAATTACAGATGAATTGTTGAACCTTTGGCAGGTTGTAGAATTGTTATTGTTCTCCCTTGTCGGGACTTGTTGTGAAGATAATTATTGATTGCCCTTATTGGGACAGTTTATGAATTACTGCTTCTTTCTTTGCCCTTAACCGTGATTGTTATTTGGGTGAGGAAGAGTGATAATGCACGAAGGGTGATGCCGTGCCTTGTTTTATTATTTATGCACGAAGGTTAATGCCGTGCCATGTTTTATTGATTATGCACGAAGGATCATGTCGTGCCCTATTACTGAACCATGTACGAAGGATCATGCCGTACTATGGATGTGAGGATGAGAGTAAAAGCACGAAGGGTGATGCCGTGTACTTTATTTGCTTACTTGGTGAGGATGAGAGTAAAAGCACGAAGGGTGATGCCGTGCAATTGTTTGCTATTCCTTGACTTGATATTACATGTGTTTCCATTATACTTTGTTTTTCCTTGTGAATTTATTAACTGTTGTTAATTGTTGAATTCTTTGAGATATTCCTTATTGTGTTATTACCTGGTTATTTCTTGTTATTCTGTGGTATACATATATATTGAATTGCACGGGTTTATGTGGGTGTCTGGTCCTAGGCTTGTCACTACTTCGCCGGGATAGGCCAGGCACTTACC
Source organism: Nicotiana noctiflora (assembly GCA_032618575.1). Lineage (NCBI taxonomy): Eukaryota > Viridiplantae > Streptophyta > Magnoliopsida > Solanales > Solanaceae > Nicotiana > Nicotiana noctiflora. The sequence continues at coordinate 13,028 of JASVEL010010007.1, forward strand.
AAGCACATGGGGTCGGTTGTGCTGATACTACACTTTTGTGCGTTTTTGCACAGGTCCAGGTTACGATCAGGAGCAGCAGCTGTAAATCAATTGTGTGGGAGTTGATCACATTTGAGACCGAGGTAGCTTTCAGACGTCCGCAGGCCCGGTGTCTCTCTCTTTATTTATGTTACTAGCTGTAGTCTCTTTGTTCCGAGACAAACAGAATTATGTTATATTTCTTTCAAACTTTTATGTGTAGTATTCAGTAGTAGTTCGTGAGTTGGTGACTCCACGTCTTGGGTAGAGGATTTCGGTATGATTTTCATCTTGTAATTAGTTATTTCTATTTCGATAAAGTATTCCCCATTTATTTAATTAAAATTGTGTTAAAAACAGGATAGTATGAATACAGTGGCTTGCCTAGCTACCACGAATAGGCGCCATCACGATCCCGATATTGGGGAAACAAATCCGGGTCGTGACACTATGTTGAGGTGGTGGACCTTTATTCGCTGGTATGTTATATTTTGGATGTGATGTTGGAATTTAGACTGGTTGTCTTAGTGTTGGGGTGATTTTGAACTATTGCATTAGGGGCTACGCCAGAAATGCCACGGGTTAAGTGGTGAGGTGCGTTAGAATATGTTTTAGCGCAATAATTTATATTTCAAGGAACCAACGGATAGCTGGGAATGAGTATTTTCTTAATTGGGCATTTGTGATAGATGTCAGCACAAAGGTTGCTATCATTGGTCCTGTTCTGTTATCGAGGGACTTTTTGGATGCGTTTCGTATGGCCGGGCATGTAACCGGGGTGATATTATGGATTTCTGTATTATTTGGTGCCTTCGGCATGAGTTAGAGAAGTGGAAGAAATATTTTTAGGCTTCTTGGTACTAAATTTGTTGGCAGGCCGATATGGCTACCCAATTAGCTTGGGTTAGCTTGGTTAACCCTGAGTTGTTTTTCGATGTTGTAAGGCATTGTAATTTGTTAGTTATGGGCACATATGGTGCGGTTCCATTGAGAATTCATAGATAAAGTCGAGCGGGAAGAGTAATTGAGTGTTGCTCGGTGTATGGAGCATTGGTTATGGTCTATCGGGTTGTGTGTTGTGTGTTCTCTATTTCACTGTGGGGTAGTGAATTGCATTGATTTTAGACATTAAATGTGTGTGCTTGTTGATTTTGAGCATAGTGGCTTGAGGTGCTTCAGGTGTAATAATATTGGGATAGGATCACGCATTGTAGCGAGGCTACGGGAGTTATGACCTTTCGGAGTAGATTGAGGCATTCTATTTCTATTATGTGAGACGGGGTCTCAGCCTTGTATTGTAATGACATTGATGAGCTTGAGCTACAGTTCTTTCGTTTGAGTCATTTTTCATGATTTGAGTGTGTTCAGATCATTTCTTGCTGGTGCGTGTATTATGCAAGATGTGACTTAGACTTGTATTGAGGTATCATATCATCAGAGTAGTGTTGGATTCGAGGTGATCGTTGGGTTCATTAATGAATACTGACAGATTTGATCTCAGCTTGTTAGGAAGGAAGTATCGAGGTTTGACCTGAAAATCTATTTTGATATCAGTCAATGGGAAGTGGTTTCAGGAATGGTTGCTCTGAGAGATTATTATGATTTATAGCATGTTTCATTCATCGTTGGCAGTATATGAAAGTGTTGGAAAAAGGCTTTAGCTAATAAGTGGTTCTCTGCTGGTAATTGGTTGTTAGGGACAACTGCAGTGAATAGAAGTTATGGATCCAAGTATTTGGTTTAGGCGGTATATCATATGTTTTCACCCGAGGGTGCAATGATGGGTTATTACAGCTGGTTCGAGCTTACTCTGAGTACGAACGTGAATTTTCGATCGGGTGTATGATCTTTGGAAAGTACCGTGTGGTTCTATGGTTTGGTTATGGATTAAATGGATTGTGAAAGTTCGACTGTAGTGTGTTATCGGGTCCATGCGAGATAGGGTGATGAGGGATCACCCCGGGTATATAATTGGTAAGATCATTCAACTACTGGATGGCTTCTAGAACAACTCTCGATACGCTCGAGGACGAGCGTTTGTTTAAGTTGGGGAGAATGTAACGACCCAACCTGTCGTTACGGAAGTTACCTTCCCGTTTTCTTCATTTTATACTTTAACATGTTAATTTATATGTGTTTGGAGAGTTAGAAGTAAAACGGATGGAATGTAGTTAGAAATGAGGCAATAAATCTCTTTATGAGAAGGATAGTTTGAAAAAGTCAATCGAATGTTGAACGATGATTTAGAAAGCTCGAAATGGATTTTTGATGATTCGACTAGTTTCGGGGGATGATTTATGACTTAGGAGATCAATAGGAATTGAACTCGTAGGTCCTGTGTAGATTTAGGCTTGAATTGGCTAAGGTTGAATTTTGGCGAATTCCGGACTGTAGGTTCGATTTTGATCCGGGGCTTGGAATGAAATATCGAGAGTTGCAGTAGCTCCGTTAGGTGATTTTGGATACGCGTGCAAAGGTTTAGGTCATTCAGAGGTGTTTAGGTCGGGTTTTAGAGCAAATATTAGTTTCGGTAGTTTTAATGAAACTTAGGCTTGAATCCATGAAAATTCGATGATTTTGATGTTTATGATGGTGTTTTTATGTTGCGAGCAAGTTTGAATGAAGTAATATGGCATATCTGTGCATTTGGTTGAGGTCCCGAGGGTCTCGGGGTTTATTCGGATGGCTAACCGGAAGTTTTGAACATGAATAGTGCAGCAGAAAAAGTGTAGAAGATATTTGCTCTATGCGATCGCAGAGGGAGTCATGCGATCTCATAGGAGGTTCTTGAGGGGGTGTGAGATTGTTCAATGCGATTGCGTAACTTAGGGTTGCGATCGCACGGTTTGAAATGTTGGTGAAATGCGATCGCATGGGGACGGTTGTGATCGCATAAGGCATTGTTTGGGGGCAGAAAATTCGTGTTATGTGATCACATAGTGAAGGAGTGCGATTGCATAGGCTTAAGTTATTGTGCAGTGCGATCGCATACTAGGTATTGCGATCGCATAGAAGGAAAAATGCCCTGGAATTACTCTATGTTATCGCATAGGGGCATGCGATCGCATAGAACAAGGCGTCAGTGACAGAATAGTTAAGTTAAAAATCAGATGCGAACCCTCATTATTTTACACGACTTTTACTTCGTCAAGGGAGGGTGTTGAGAGCTTTAAAGAGAGAAATCAATGGGTAATCGCTAGAGGTAAGTTTTTTGACTAAAATACACGATTTTATGCTAGAATCAACACCAAAATTCATGAAATTGGGTAGAATTTGTGAAGAATTAGGGCCTAAATTATGAAAACGAGTTTTTGAATTTTGAAAGGCCATTCGAACTCCGATTCTGACAAATTTTATATGCGCGGACTCGTGACGAGACGAGGAATCCGTTGGTATGATTTTCGGAATTTTGCGAGAAGTGGGTCAGGGGCTCGGATTTTACCAACTTCGTGTATTATTGCATTTTTCAAGTAATTTTGATTGGGTTATGTTTCTTTGACCCATATTTATGTAATTGATGTGGTTTTGACTAGATTCGACACACGAGGTGGCAAATTAGAAGGGAAAAGGTATCGCGGACGAGTCCACGACTGGTTAGAGGTGAGTAGTTAGTGTATATGGTAGCCTAAGGGTTTGAAACCCCGGCTTAGAACATTGTGACGCTATTAGGGCGTGACTCGCACCCCATGGCAGGTGCGAGATTGGTTATGATTGGGGATTGATACTTGATCCATTCCGAACATGAATAATATTATATTAGCGGTTGAAACACACCCTGTGCAAAATATATATGTGGGCTATAAGCCATGTTTGGGGCCCTGTGCCGACTTGTAGTATCCCTAGGGGATAGATATCTATGTGATAGCTTGATTTGTAAAATCATTGATCTCAGTCCTGGCTTGAAATCACTATTATGAAATGCTAAGTCACATGTTCTTGAAAAATTAAATAAAATTAAAGTATTATCCATTGTTAATGAATTGAAATGTGGAAATAAATAAATTGAACTATTGTGTGACTCATATGCATGTTGTGGACTGAGTACATCGGGTTGCACGCTGTAACGGATGATATAAATATTGCGTTTGGGCTGAAGGAGCCCTTCCGAAGTCTGCACACACCCTCAGTGAGTGTCGTCAACGTCAAACGAATCGGGCTACGTGCCGTAGCGGTCATGTGCATTGCATTGAATTCCTGTTTGTAAATTACCTGTGATATTTGTGACTTGTTGTTGTTGTTAGTTCGTGGTAGGTATCGGACTGTAGTTTTAGCTTTGCTCTGTGGTATTTTGTGAATTTTCTGCTTTCAGCTATTTTATATACTTATTACTCACTGAGTACTTTGTACTCACCCCTACTCCCTGCACCTTTGTGTGCTGATCCAGGTATACAGGAGGGTTGGACGAGTATTCCAACTTATTTTCAGAGTATACTTGAGTTGCTGAGGTAGCTGCTGGCATTCACAGGACCTAGCTTCTCTTTTTAATTCAGTTTATTATATATATACTTCCAGACTTGAGTATTTTGTTAAGTATTTCTATTACTATTCAGTTTTGTTTAGAGGCTCTAGACTCGTGACCCCAGATCTTTAGGGAGTGTTATTTTTGGTGTTCACACTTCTCAATATTTTTATTCTACTATTATCGTTGGAGTATTATTATTAACTCACATATTCTTCTTGAATTTGTCCTTTTGGGACTGATTTTTTATTTGAAAACAGTTGTTGGTCTGGCTTGCCTAGCTCTATTGTGTGACTCATATGCATGTTGTGGACTGAGTACATCGGGTTGCACGCTGCAACGGATGATATAAATATTGCGCTTGGGCTGAAAGAGCCCTTCCGAAGTCTGCACACACCCCCAGTGAGTGTCGTCGACGTCAAACGAATCGGGCTACGCGCCGTAGCGGTCATGTGCATTGCATTGCATTCCTGTTTGTAAATTACCTGTGATATTTGTGACTTGCTGTTGTTGTTAGTTCGTGGTAGGTATCGGTCTGTAGTTTTAGCTTTGCTCTGTGGTATTTTGTGAATTTCCTGCTTTCAGCTATTTTATATACTTTTTACTCACTGAGTACTTAGTACTCACCCCTACTCCCTGCACCTTTGTGTGCTGATCCAGGTATACAGGAGGGTTGGACGAGTATTCCAGCTTATTTTCAGAGTATACTTGAGTTGCTGAGGTAGCTGCTGGCGTTCGCATGACCTAGCTTCTCTCTTTAATTCAGTTTATTATATATATACTTCCAGACTTGAGTATTTTGTTAAGTATTCCTATTACTATTCAGTTTTGTTTAGAGGCTCTAGACTCGTGACCCAGATCTTTAGGGAGTGTTATTTTTGGTGTTCACACTTCTCAGTATTTTTATTCTACTATTATCGTTGGAGTATTATTATTAACTCACATATTCTTCTTGAATTTGTCCTTTTGGGACTGATTTTTTATTTGAAAACAGTTGTTGGTCTGGCTTGCCTAGCTTTAGTGTTGGGCGCCATCACGACCGGGTTTAGGTCATGACAATTTTTGGCTTTAATATTTTCATAACTATACATGATTTAGTTATTCTATATTCGCATAAAAATACTTATACAAATATTGTTGTTTTTAATGTTGTTTTCTTATGTTTATTGACTAGAATTCGAGAGAGTTTGTGTTTGAACTATCGTCCTTTTAAAGATATTTTTGGAGTTAACAGATGATTAAATGATTAATTTCAATAATTACAAACATACTACGCTAAAGGGCAGTATATTTTACTATGCTAACGAGCATTATATTACAATTACGGGCACTAAATTAAAATTACGGGCACAACATAACACTACATGAAACTAAACAACATTAAAGTCACATATATATATATGTACAACAATATATAAATAACATTAATTATCTAAAATAATAATTTATCTATTTTGCTAATCTTTTAGAACATAAATAATCTAATCCGTATAAAAAATAATAAATTAATTTAATGACAAAACAATCATGAAAATACATAAACCATGGTAACAAATAACTAATAAACATTTTTTTATAACAACTAATAACATAAATTATTCTTAACATAATAATTTCTCGATTTTACTAATTTAGCACACCAATAATCTAATCCGGATAAAAAAAATTAATTAAATTGCAAAACAATCACGAAATTACATAGAACACAGTTAAAAAACAACTAGTACGCATCTTTTATACCTGAGTTCAACAAAAAATAAGTCGGAATATCTCGATTTTAATTTTTTTGAAATGTAAAGATTTGATGATTTGATAGTCGAAATGAGCAACCATGTATACGATAACGCCTTAGATCAAGTGTTAGTTTGCTCCAATATCGAGAATCTATATTTATTGTGGGATCGGTGGGTTCCAATGAAGCGTTTTCGTTAAAGGAGTCCGGAACCAAAGTAAGTCTTTTTGGACTAAAATTAACCGTTATACGTTAAAAAAACGAAACTATATACAACGCCACAATTAGCGGCATTGTATTTAATGCTGTTAAAATACAACGCCACTAATTGTGGCGTTGAAGATGTCAGAGACTGTTCTGACATGTTCAACGCCACAATTAGTGGCGTTGTACATGTTATTATATACCCTTCATAGTCCGTCGTCTTCCTCACATTCCTCTCCCCATTTTTTTAAATTCTCTCGGTCCCCCCTTCCCCCACAGCCATTTCTGCCGATTTTTATAAAATAAAATAAAAATTGTTCCCCCGATTTATCGTAGTAGTAAGACGTGGGTCCCATTGTCGAGTAAGGCTATTGGTGTTGTGGATATATGAGTTTGGAGTCATTATATTCATCTTTTTCATCCGTGAAAAATCGAATTCGAGGTATGTTTCATATTAGTGTTAGTTTGTTTGTATTTTAGAATGCATATTAGTTTTAATTAGTTTATGTTATTTTCTGAAATTAGTATGTGTACTTTATCCGGATTAGTATAATAATATATATGCTTTCATGTTAATATTTTATTTATGTATATTTGTTTAATTTTTATTATTTGTTAGTTATAAAATACAGACCTTTTTAGCGTAGTAAAACATAGACTCTTTTAGGCTAGTAAATTTTAGAGCCATGTTGCGTAGTAATGTGTAGTATTTAGCTTGGATTGGTGATCCTCAAAATTAAGTTATAAAATTAAGTTATTAAAAGCTCAAAAATATCGAGTTCGGGACCCATATTATCAATAATTTGTACAATTAAATTATATAAAATGTAACTTTAAATTATAAAAAAAATACATAACGATTAATAATAGTTTGGTGCCGCTGGGCCTAAAAAATATCGAGCCTGGGACCATATTATCAACAATTTGTACAATTAAATTATTTAAAATGTAACTTTAAATTATAAAAAAAATACATAACGATTAATAATAGTTTGATTCCGCTGGGCCTCAAAAATATCAAGCCCGGGACCCATATGTTAGTAATTTGAACAATTAAATTATTATAAATATAACTTTTAATTATAAAAAATACATAGCTATTAATAATAGTTTGGTGCCGCTGGGCCTCAAAAATATCGAGCCCGGGACCCATATTATCAATAATTTGTACAATTAAATTATTTAAAATGTAACTTTAAATTATAAAAAAAATACATAACGATTAATAATAGTTTGGTGCCGCTGGGCCTCAAAAATATCGAGCTCAGGACCCATATTATCAGCAATTTGTACAATTAAATTATTTAAAATGTAACTTTAAATTATAATAAAAATTCATAACGATTAATATAGTTTGGTGCCGCTGGGCCTAAAAAATATCGAGCCCGAGACCCATATGTTAGTAATTTGGTCAATTAAATTATTATAAATATAACTTTTAATTATAAAAAAATACATAGCTATTAATAATAGTTTGGTGCCGCTGGGCCTAAAAAATATCGAGCCCGGGACCCATATTATCAGCAATTTGTACAATTAAATTATTTAATGTGTAACTTTTATAAGTTATTAAAAAAATTTATTTTACAGTTGACGACATAGATGCGCCCATACATCCTGGCCCTAGGACCTCGATCTGTTAGGTATACAGCCCTAACATCGATCAGAGTACATCTGGGATGGGCAGTTGTTGACACAAGACATTCCGGGATCGGAGAGTGGATGTCTTGTGGGAGTTCCTCGGTGAGCGCGATTTACATCCTAGAGTCGTCCATCACCTGGAGGAGATGGGATTCTATAGGATTATTCGCATTGGCCGGATACAACTTGACTATTCCTTGATCACGGCCATGATTGAGCGGTGGCAACCGGAGACGCACACCTTCCACCTTCCCATTGGCGAGGCCACTATTACGTTGCAGGACGTAGAGGTTTTATATGTCCTGTCAGCCGATGGGTTGCATGTTCTATTTCCTGGGAACATGAGGCATTTTTCACTCGAGACGTATTGGGATTTTCTTCAGATGCTCACAAGTTTGAGGCCGGAGGCCGAGGATCCCAGGGCTGGGATCAGTCGGATACAGTTATCCCCTATTAGACAGCGCCTGGAGCAGCTCAACCCTACTGTCACTGATCAGTCAGAGGAGGAGGATGTACTTCAGTACACTAGGCTGCTCCTGCTCCTTCTATTTGGGAGTGTCTTATTCCCGAACACTTCGGGTAACTTAGTAAGCCTCCGGTTTCTCCATCACATCACATGGTTCGAGGATACACCCACATATAGCTGGGGTGCTACGGTCCTTGCATTCTTATATAGGCAGATGTGCCGGGCTTCTATAGGCACACAGAGAGATATTTGCGGCTTTCTGCCTCTTCTACAGGTGAGAACATATTCAATAAAAATATCCGTTACTTACAAATCTACCTAGCTATAGTTTATCTCACATTATACATCAACTTTCTATGTTAGGTTTGGGTATGAGAGCGATTTGTGCAGCTCAGGCCACCTATGCCGCAGCTACCAGCTGACGTCGCATTTCCACACCTGCCTTTAGCTTCTAGGTGGGTCATGCAGCGTGGACTTTCGCGGGCGTATGATGCCCATCATAATCTCCCAGGCATCAGAGATGTGTTAGACTTCCTCGAGGATGTACAGGTGAATATCTAACTAAACGTACCAGTTATTGTTTAATTTAGTGTTACACATACTAACCATTTGTGTTGTTATTTGATAGTTCATCTGGACACCTTATAGCGAGGACTTGCTAGCTACCATGCCAGCGTACGGTACTCTAGGCCAGTATATTTGGAGGACTTCTATCCCTCTTACATGCCTTGATATAGTGGAGCATCATGCCTCGGAGCGGGTTTCTCATCAATTTGGCATGCTGCAGTCTATACCGCCTCCGCCTGCATGGCATGCCTTACATTATGAGAGGGATGATCGTTCCAGGGTGGATGACACCTTTTTAGGCTGGCTCTACACTCAGCTAGTAATTTGGGATAGACGAGGTGATTTGATCCCACCTCCGCAGCACTATCCTATTGAAGGGTATATGACATGGTACTGCACAGTGTCCCGTCTGTTTATTGGCAACCGAGTGCATCAGGTAGATGGGTGGTACATCTCATACGCAGGGAGACACGAGGCTCTGGTAAGTTTTATGTTATATTTAATAATGTACATATAATGTGGTGAGTAATACCTAGTTTACATTCTTTACTTTTGTGTAGGCTATTGGATTGCATACCGTCTACCATATGGGGCAGTAGATGCAGAGTTATGTCCACGATCCTGTGGTCATGCAAGATTATGGTCGGCGATTCATGACAGTGGCTGCCGAGACACTGCAGCTTGCCAGATCGGATCAGCGCTTGGCACAGGATGCTGATTATATTGATCCAGCCACACACCCGCGAGGTCGTGGTATTCCACGAGCTGCTGGTGCCCGATGACCAGCTCCTTGACAACCAGGTGCTGCCCGACGACCTCGTGCTGCCTGAGGAGGTGGTGTCCAGCAGGAGGCTGGTGATGCTCCCGATGATAATGTTGTTGCTGCTATGCCAGGTGGCATGCATGAGACGGACATGCTGTCTTACAGCCTTGGTATTTATGACACTGCAGGCCCTTTACAGATGACTCTACCGGATCAATTATTGATCACGGGGTCTGATTTTCAAGAAGCGGATTGGGGTGCATATTACCCTGGCCCATCTACCACTGATGAGGGTGCACCGACCAGAGATATATTTAGTGACCGCCGACTAAGTTATGGGAGCTCTTCACATGCTCAGGTATAAGTTTATTAGTTCTCGATATGAATTTGCTTTAACTATAACTTATTTTATTTATTACATTATAATAATCTCCTTGTTCAGGCTTCGATTGACGATGCGACAGATGACTACATACAGGATCCAGACGCTATTATGGTAAGATAATATAATTGTAAATTATGAATTATTATGTGATTTTGTAAACTAATTTTTATTTTATTATGTAGTCTTCTATTGGACCTGACAGCACCACCGTTGCATATCATCCTGAGCCACATCCAGCTATAAGGAGGAAATTTAATGATGATGATCCTGATAGCGCACCTGGACGGACGGGGATGCGCCTCAGGCCGACGGCTACATTGAGACACACCAATTGCGGGACTTGACTGGGCGAACTTCCTTTTTTTGTGTGTATATGTTGTAAATAATATTTTTTGTAACACCAATATTTAATTAAATATCTCTATAATTTTTTTAGTTCTCCATTTGTTTTATTGTTTCGTATCACAACACAAGGATTTCAACTTAAATTCTACAAAAACTTCAAATAGTACAACACGAACAAAAACATAATATTCAACTTGAACTTAAATTAGTAGAACACAAACACAAACTTAAGTTAATAAGAAAGACAAACATACAAATGAACTAAACACATAGTGGGAATTGTTTAGTCCCGACCTAACCACTTAAATTATTCTTGCAATTGTTCTTTTTCGTCTTCTAACTCTTTCACTCTCGCCTTAAGCTCCGCAATTTCCTGTTTATTTTTTTTTCTTTGTTCCTTCATTGCTTCAAAATTTCATTCTGCTCTCCATTTTTTATCTTTTACTTCCCTCAGCTCCTCCCTCATTTCTTCCATTGTTTTATGGAGTTCGCTGTTAATATGTGCTTGGCCTAACCACATATTGTGCAGATTTAACATTCGTTCTATGTAGTTTGCTTGGAGACATTGTTCCTCAGGCCATTCATCAAACTCACACATAGGTTCATCCAGATTTTTGTATAACTTGTTCATACACATCCAGTAGCTACGTCCAACATCATCACCTTCCCAACAAGTTTGTAGCACACAAGCTTTTGCGCAGTAACACACTGGTGTACCATGTTGAGCCATTTAGTTTTGCTTAAAAATATCAAAGTTGGAAGAAATATTCTGGTTTAGTAAGTTTTTGAGCGCATATAATGAGCGCAATGAGCCCGGTATTTATAGGTGAGTGAATACACACACAACGCCAGTTTTGATGGCGTTGTACACACACAACGCCAGTTTTTATGACGTTGTATTTTACAAGACATCACATGCACAACGCCAGGTGTGATGGCATTGTATTTTACGGTCAGCTTTTTCAGTTTAACAAGACATCACATGCACAATACCAGGTGTGATGGCGTTGTATTTTACGGTCAGCTTTTTCAGTTTAACAAGACATCACATACACAACGCCAGGTATGATGGCGTTGTATTTTATGTTATTGATAGGTCTACTTTATGTCTATTTTATTCTATTGATAGGTCTACTTTATGTCATCCGATCACACTTTTCAATTCAACAAGACAACACACAAGTTACTTTAATGAGATTCGTGTTAAATTTACATACGGAATAGAAGTAAAAGCAAAGAAAAAAAAGTTAAAAAAAAGATTGGTAATTGGCTAGACACTAATGAAACATAATTTTATTTCATAAATCAACCAAAATACACATTAGAACTAATTATTACAACTCATATATTGTTAGGTAAACTAGAAGAACACCCACCCCGAGCTTGATTACTGTTGCCACCCAAAGGACATTTTCTACGGTCGTGTCCAACTTGCGAACATATACCACATTTTCGCGTATAAACTGTATCACTAACATTTATTTGGTTCCGTGTACGTGTTCTCTTCTTCACCTGTATCTTACGCAAATAGGACTTGTTACACACCATTTTAAATGGTGCAGGAGGCCAATAATGCTCAGCGCCCAGTGGTTGCAACTGACTACTATATGTGTTTACGTACTTGGAAACGCTATATTGTTGATCAACATAGTTTGTTGCATCTAAACCAACATGTTGAAAGCACTTGATGGCATGTGAGCAAGGCATGTGGTAGATGGACCATTTCTACAAGAGCATAACATTTCAGCTTCATTCACAGTATGCACATTATTACCCCGATTTTGATGGATAGTGGTGCGAACTTCAAACACATTTCTATCATTATCATACTACAAAAATGAATGCCAATGTGCTCGTCGTTTGTATTCTCAAATCTCGCCATTGGCACAGGCATAAATTCAACACCATGTTCCATCACTGATGTTGCAGCCACAGATCTCTGAACAAACCTCTCTGCCATCTGCTTGAACGAAATCCGAGCCATGGCTGTGAGAGAATATCCTCTAGCCGACTTCAATAACCCGTTGAAAGACTCTGACACATTTGTAGTCAGAGTTTCTCATCGTCTGCCACCATCCGCATGCAAAGTCCATTTTTCAGGGTCATGTCGCATTAACCAACGATAGGCTGCCTCGTCTTGTTACCTGATATATTCCATGTGCCTCCGGAATTTATGTTGTTGGTGATCTGTTGCTGCAAGCCACATCAAATCATGCAAAGCTTTACTGGGAAATGCCTTCTAGAAATTGGCTTTCAAATGCCTAACACAGTAACGATGGTAGGTATAAGGTTCTTGCCATGCAGGCAAGTTCTCAATAGAACTTAAGATACCACCGTGCCGATCAGAGATTAGACAGATACTAGAACATTGTTTCACAACGTGCTCTTTCAAGTGGTTCAAAAAGAGCGTCCACGTCTCTTGGCTTTCATTGGCACAAATAGCAAATGCCAGAGGAAATATCTGTCCATTAGCATCTACTGCCATGGCTATTAATAGCTTGATATCGTACATTCTATAGACATGAGTGCCGTCTATGGATATTATAGGGCGACAATGCGAAAACCCATCAATTGCTGGTTTAAACGCCCAGAACACATAATTGAATATATATTCTGGTTTACCTACACTTCACTCAACCTTCCACTGAATAGCCGTCCCGGGGTTGAAATGCTGCAATGCAGCCATGTATCTAGGAAGATCTGCAAATGACTTATCCTAGTTACCATACACTATTTCAAACGCTCATTTGCGTCCGAGAAATGCCTTTTTTTTAGTTATGGTATGGCCATATTCCTGCTGGATAGATGTAATGCACTCTTTAATTTTATACCTTATGGACTGTTCAACGTGTGGAATAAGAACAAGAGAAATCAAGTCAATATCAAAATTAAAGTAATTCCCGTTGAATGTGTCCATTTCGCATGTGTGGGTAGGAATGTAGTTACCCACTTTCCACATACCCGTCTTCTTCTTTGTCGCATGCAACATCCAATTACATGGCCAAAACCACATGCGGCAAATAACCTTGTATACCGTTGGACTTGACTCCGCTACCTGCATCTCATGACAGTCTTTACGTTGTGCATTTTACAAGCCCTGGTTAGGCGCACTTTATCAGAAAAAAATATCCCCTTTGCAAGCACCGTTGATCTAGATTCATCCCACATTGCTGTCCGGATTTTATCAAAATCTCGTGTGAGAGCTTCCACATCCGGCATGGTTGGCAAATTATCAATGTAAGGAATCTCTCTTGAATTAAACAACACTTTAGACTCATACATTTTTTGTCTTGGGGGGTCTCTCTTCAAATCAGGTTCTTCCTCATCGTCCTCAGCATCACCATCCTCACAATCAAAGGGTGTCTCATCACCGGATTCATCCGCATTATTGTCGTAGTCACTGTTCTCTTCCTCACTTTGTGCATCTACTAGGTACCGATGTAATACATTATTTTCGGGCAATTGTGTGAGTTCAACTTGCTCATTTTCACTGCACAATCAACAAAAATATAAGCTAATAAATTAATAAATAATTTCCATAATTTACGTAAACCACTTAACTTACAAGTCATAATGTGATGAAATTCCATGTTGGACATTATCAATTAGGTCATGACTACCGGATGGGGCCACTTGTAAAATTCATATATGGCCGGTACCCCCTATTAAATACGCGAGTGTTACTATTAATCAATTTAATAAAAATATACTTAATTATCACAAATAATAATTAAAATTTACCAGTCGTCTTGTGAGTTATGGAAAGCAGGTGGTGATAAGTTTAAATCGAAGATAATTCTTTCATCCGGAACTTGTCCGGCAAAAATGGTTCCATAATAACCACCCGATGACTGGGGGTTATCTCTACTACGCACAACCTCATTTTCAGGAACGTCTTCGACCTTCACGTACATCTGCAGCATTGTGATTACAAGAAAATCACGACATTCGTCCGGAGTCCTCAAAAAATCACGCAAAGTTTCATCATCGACGATGTTAAACTCCGAGTAAAAAGTAACCCCTTGCGGAGTGACAGAATACGGATATCTCTCGGTAACTTTAAGTATGACGGAACGTTTTCTCACACTCATTTTTTTGCATAACAACGATATCAATGTATCGTACTCCATCGTCATGACAATTTAACATGACATTTAGCGGGCAAACTGTAGCTGACATAGTTATTCTTCATCATAACCTCACCACCCCAATATAAAGAAGCTCTTATCCTTCGCTCTTTAGACATAATGAAGAAATGCTGTAGAATTTAAGAATAATAGAGCAAGAAGAGTTAATAAACTTTTTTGAATGCATAGAATACGATTGTAACCTCTTTATATAGAAAACGAAGAGCCGAGATGGTTTTTTTTACCATACAACGCCAAAAAAGTTGGCGTTGTACGATTGAATAATTGTATAGCATACAACACCAGAATTGGTGGCGTTGTACAAATACTGACACATACAACGCCACAATTCCTGGCGTTGTACACTAACGGTGCCGTTACCGTTAATATACAATGCAAGAAATTGTGGCGTTGTATATAGAAATATCTTTTTTTTTAAACCTAAAACTGTTCTTTAAATTAAAATTATGTTGGACTTTTAAGCCATTGGGCTTTAAAGATGAGTAGTGTGAATTGGGTAATGGTGGGAAATTAAATGGACTAGATTGGGCTTCAAAATTTGGCCCGGTTAAACTAGTTGATCCAGTTTGATAAATAACGTTGAAAGAACGTATCTTCCTATCAGGTGTCTATTCACAATGAACAGACACCATGAAGAGGCACCATACCTTTTCACAAAGCCAACAATTTCCTATAAATTCAGGCATGGCTTTCATTCTAGATATTCAGAAATTCAGAAATTCAGAAATTCTTTCCTTCTCTCTGCAAGTTCATTAATCCAAAAATTCTTGAGCTTTCTCGTTCCTTGAAAACCGTAAGTGTGATTCGCTCCGCTCTTTGAGTTCGTTGGTATCCTGCTTCTTGTATTGCCACTGTCGCAGGAAGGTTATTCCGTTTTATCCTGGGAGGATTTAATCCATTACCTTGGCAACTGTGAGGGGGTTAAAATTCCTTGAGGACACACAAGCAAATTGTGAACTCGGAATTATATATTCTATTTCTTCTTCCTCTTGTTTTTCCTTAACAAGTTTTGATTTTGATAATACACGTTGCCTAACATCTTAAGGAATTTTACTGTTTATTATGTTTGTCTTAACGTGTATTTGCTAGAACTTGAGAACAAAAGGATAAACAAAAGTTTGAACCAAACGATGCGGCTGATCATTGCGTCTTATCAAAGTTAACGTCAATTGTAAAAGAATAGTACTACATTGTTTACTGCCCCTTTTATATTTTATTGTTCCTTGAAATTTGTTTTGTTTAAGAGTAAAGGAAAAAGAACAAAAATCATTTACTGTTGTTTTAATTGTTTCTTAATTCTGATGGGTTAAAACTTTACAATTGTTTAAGAGACACTTTTGGTATTAGTGATAGCTTCAGTTCACAACGTTTCAGTGTGCTATGTTATTTTGGATAGCAGTAGCAATTTAATTTAATTTATTTTGCAGTATTAATTTCTACCGCAAGTTAAATTTTTTTTTTCCGGCATTTTGCATTAATTTGGAGACTAAATCCTTGTTGCTTTCTACTCCATTAATTATTTCTCTCCGGTTTAAAGTACATAAAAACTTTGCCGGAATAATAAACGTACGTGTTTGAAGTATATAAAAACTTCACCATTGTTACGTGTTGTATGTTTGGTTTGGTATTCAGTTTGAAGTTATAAAAACTTCGCTGATTTAATAAAGTTCTGTATTATTTTTGACTTTACAGAAATATGACGAATGAAAACCAAACTAATGGAAATGTTGTGGGAACGGGTGCTACTATGACGAGTGTGGCTGCATCGTCAAGCCGTTCTACTCTGGCCCATGCTATGGCACCGGCAGAAAAACTCGGAAAATTTTCCGGTATTGACTTCAAACGCTGGCAAATGAAGATGCTCTTCTATCTTACTACGTTGAGTTTGCAACGTTTTATCAAGGAGGATCCTCCGGCCATGGCTGAGGATACTCCGGACAATGAACGACTTGTTGTAAGTGAAGCATGGAAACATTCTGATTTTTTATGCAAAAATTACATTTTGAGTTGTTTGGAAGATGGTTTGTACAATGTCTATAATGTCATTGAAACTTCAAAAGCGTTATGGAATGCGCTTGAGAAAAAGTACAAGACCGACGATGCAGGACTTAAGAAGTTCGTGGCTGCAAGGTTCCTGGATTTCAAGATGATTGACACTAGGTCGGTCATAACACAAGTCCAAGAACTACAAGTCATTGTACATGACCTCCTTGTTGAAGGTATGACCCAAATCAATAATTCTATTAATAAGATTTATCTTATTATTAACTCTGAATTTGTTATTGAAGGTATGGTTATTAATGAGGCCTTTCAAGTTGCTGCTTTCATTGAGAAACTACCTCCATTGTGGAAGGATTTTAAGAATTATCTTAAACACAAACGGAAGGAGATGACTCTAGAAGACTTGATTGTTCGTTTGAGGATAGAAGAGGACAACAAAAATGCTGAAAAGAAGTCACGTGGAAACTCGACAATTGTGGGGGCAAACATTGTTGAGGAGGCACCACTAAATAAGAAGAGGAAGAAAGCTTCTGGACCAAAGAATTACCCAAGCAAGAAGAAGTTCAAGGGTAATTGCCACAACTGTGGAAAAATTGGGCATAAGGCGGCAGATTGCCATGCGCCAAAGAATGATAGGAAGAAAAAGAATCAAGCCAACATGGTTGAAGATGAAATGGAAGACTTGTGTGCCATATTGTCTGAATGCAACTTGGTAGGAAATCCGAAAGAGTGGTGGATAGATTCTGGAGCCACCCGCCATGTTTGTGCTAACAAGGAATTATTTTCTTCTTATGTCCCCGCAGGTCCCGACGAGACTATCTTCATGGGAAATTCATCTACGGCCAAAATTGAAGGAGTTGGCAAGATTGCGTTGAAGATGACGTCTGGAAAAATAGTGACTCTAAACCAAGTCCTCCATGTTCCAGAAATTCGCAAGAATCTTGTGTCTACCTCACTTCTTGTCAAGAATGGATTCAAATGTATTTTTGTTTCTAATAGTGTTGTAATTAGTAAGAACGATTTGTATGTTGGAAAAGGTTACCTAAGTGAGGGCCTTTTCAAGCTAAATGTAATAGCAGTTCCAATCAATAAAGTGAATGCTTCTTCTTACTTGCTTGAGTCAAACACTTTATGGCATGCGCGTTTAGGTCACGTAAACTTCAAAACATTGCGAAAGATGATAAATATAGAAGTATTGCCAAAATTTGATTGCGTTAATTCTAAATGTCAAATATGTGTGGAATAAAAGTATGCTAAGCATCCTTATAAGTCCGTTGAAAGGAATTCAAGTCCTTTAGACTTAATTCACACAGATATTTGCGACATGAAGTCAACACCATCTCGCGGTGGAAAAAAGTATTTTATTACTTTTATTGACGATAGCACGAGATACTGCTATGTTTATTTACTTAATAGTAAATATGAGGCAATTGATGCTTTCAAGCAATACAAGAGTGAAGTTGAAACGCAACTAAACAAAAAGATCAAAATGATAAGAAGTGATAGGGGTGGCGAATATGAATCTCCTTTTGAAGAAATATGTTTGGAAAATGGCATTATTCACCAAACAATTGCCCCTTACTCTCCACAATCTAATGGAACTGCGGAGAGGAAGAATCGAACATTAAAGGAGATGATGAATGCATTGCTAATAAGTTCTGGCTTACCACAGAACTTGTGGGGGGAAGCTATACTTACAACTAACCGGATAATCAACCGTGTACCTCATAGTAAAACACAATCCATTCCTTATGAAAAGTGGAAAGAAAGGAAGCCTAGCTTGAAATACTTCAAAGTGTGGGGGTGTTTAGCTAAGGTACAAGTTCCTAAACCTAAAAGGGTTAAGATAGGTCCAAAAACGGTTGATTGTGTATTTATTGGATATGTAACCAATAGCAAGGCATATCGTTTTCCGGTTCATAAATCAGAAAATCCTGAGATTCACATTAATACGATAATAGAATCAGATAATGCTGAATTCTTTGAAACTATTTATCCGTATAAAAAGGAAAGTGAAGTGACCTGCCAAAAGTCAAAACGACCTCGGGAGGAAATAACGGATGGTATGCCTAATGAAGAAAATCCGAGAAGAAGTAAACGTCAAAGGACATCTACTTCATTCGGTCCGGAGTTTTTAACTTTTCTGTTAGAAAATGAGCCTCGTACCTTCAAGGAAGCAATGTCTTCCTCAGAGGCACAATATTGGAAAGAAGCTGTCAATAATGAAATAGAATCCATATTGAGCAACCATACGTGGGAATTGGTTGATCTTCCTCCAGGTAACAAAACGTTGGGTTCTAAATGGATTTTCAAGAAGAAAATGAAAGACGATGGTACTATTGACAAATACAAGGCAAGACTTGTCGTCAAAGGATTTAGACAACGAGAAAGTCTTGACTATTTTGACATATACTCACCGGTAACAAGAATTACATCCATTCGGATGCTAATCGCGTTAGCCGCCTTGTATGATCTTCAAATCCATCAAATGGATGTGAAAACAGCCTTCTTAAATGGTGATTTAGAGGAAGAAATCTACATGGACCAACCCGAGGGGTTTGTGGTTCCGGGAAAAGAAAAGAAGGTATGTCGACTTGTTAAGTCCCTTTATGGACTAAAACAAGCACCCAAGCAATGACATGCGAAATTTGACCAAACAATGTTGTCAAACGGATTTAAGATTAATGAATGTGATAAATGTGTTTACATTAAAAACGTTCCAAATCATATAGTCATTGTTTGCTTATATGTTGATGATATGCTAATAATGAGCAAAGACGTTGCCGACATTCAAACTACTAAGCGCATGCTTGCTAGTAAGTTTGATATGAAAGACTTAGGAGTTGCCGATATAATTCTAGGAATTAAAATCCAAAGGACTCCTCAAGGTCTAGCTTTGTCTCAATCACATTACGTGAAAATGGTACTTGAAAAATTCAAACATTTGGAATTTAGAAGTGCAAGGACTCCAATTGACTTAAACCATCATCTTATGAAGAATAAAGGTGAAAGTACATCTCAATTGGAGTATGCTCGTGTGTTAGGAAGCTTAATGTACATCATGAACTCTACACGACCTGATATAGCTTGTGCGATAAGTAAACTTAGTCGATTCACAAGTAATCCCAACAAACATCACTGGGTGGCAATGAAACGAGTTCTGGGATACTTGGAGTATACTCAAGACTACGCTTTACACTACAATAAATATCCTGCAGTTATCGAAAGATATAGTGATGCAAATTGGATAATCGGCTCAATAGAAATAAAGTCCACAAGTGGATATGTGTTTACGGTTGGTGGAGGAGCAGTATCTTGGAAGTCTTCTAAACAGACATGTATTGCTCGCTCTACAATGGAATCAGAGTTTATAGCATTGGATAAAGCCGGTGAAGAAGCTGAATGGCTTCGGAATTTTTTAGAAGACATTCCGTTCCGGCCAAAACCTTTGGCTCCTATTTGCATACATTGCGATAGTGAGGCTGCAATAGGACGGGCAGGGAGCGTTATGTATAACGGAAAGTCTCATCATATACGGTGAAGACATAATACCGTTAGACAACTACTTTCTAGTGGAATTATCACTATTGATTATGTAAGATCAAAGGATAATATTGCGGATCCGCTTACAAAAGGCTTAACCAGAGAGGGAGTTGAGAAATCATCTAAGGGAATGGGACTATGGCCGAGGACAAGTCAACATGGCGGTAACTCTACCTAGAATTTTGGATATTCCGAGATCTAGGTTCAAGGAGCTCAAACAAAGTTGTGATTGACCGGTTCAACATTGTCAAAATAAAATCTTTGGTCCATTCTCGTGATGAAGACAATGTTCGGTAACAAGGATAGAACTTTACACGTTCTTTAATGATTACCTAAATTTGATGAGGTATCTATCAAATAGTGTCAATCTAAAGGATTACATGTTTAGGAATCACCTATGTAAGTGTGAAGTGTAAGCCGCTTCAAGGAGAATTCTGTAAGGCCAATTCTCTACGCACTTATGAGACCAGGCAGTGTTCATGGCTGAAACGAACACAATAATGAGAACCAAAAGACGGTTAAGGGTCGATTGTGTGACATATGGTTGTCTAGGTATACACCAAAGTTCGACGGTTCAAAGATATCAAATCTACCGATTGACCGAGTATATCCGACATATGTTCACTATGGAAGTTCAAAGGGAAACCTACTTATCCAGATGCGATTGATCTTTTCTTGCGAATCACACAATTTCCATGTTTTTTTCTATATAGCCATTCCCCATTCATGTGGGGGATTGTTGGACTTTTAAGCCATTGGGCTTTAAAGATGAGTAGTGTGAATTGGGTAATGGTGGAAAATTAAATGGACTAGATTGGGCTTCAAAATTTGGCCCGGTTTAAACTAGTTGATCCAGTTTGATAAATAACGTTGAAAGAACGTATCTTCCTACCAGGTGTCTATTCACAATGAACAGACACCATGAAGAGGCACCATACCTTTTCACAAAGCCAACAATTTCCTATAAATTCAGGCATGGCTTTCATTCTAGATATTCAGAAATTCAGAAACCAACAAATTACTTTCCCTCTCTCTGCAAGTTCAGTAATCCAAAAATTCTTGAGCTTTCTCGTTCCTTGAAAACCGTAAGTGTGATTCGCTCCGCTCTTTGAGTTCGTTGGTATCCTGCTTCTTGTATTGCTACTGTCGCAGGAAGGTTATTCCATTTTATCCTGGGAGGATTTAATCCATTACCTTGGCAACTGTGAGGGGGTTAAAATTCCTTAAGGACACACAAGCAAATTATGAACTCGGAATTATATATTCTATTTCTTCTTCCTCTTGTTTTTCCTTAACAGTGTTGATTTTGATAATACACGTTGCCTAACAAATTATACCTACTTTGGTTCGGAATTCTTCGTTAAAGGGGTGGGGAAGGGGGAGGGGGCTGGAATTAAAAAAAAATTAAAATAGGATGCATTTTGTACTTTGAATTGTCAAAGGCAGTATAGAGTAGAAAAGCATAATTCACGGGGAAGAATATGGGGCCCAAGATTTTTCATGCTTTACAATGAAGACATGTTTTATAGGTCAAAAATAGAGTACAGCTTTTATGTTATCACATGATGATTTAAATCTGTTTTCCCACTTAAGGAAGTAAGTGTAAACTTGACGCCAAAAATAGATATTATGGTCTTTTTTGCACCGGCTATTGTTTGACCTTGTTATTCTTGATTTCTGGACCCCGTTTAAATATTAGTATGTGTTTGGACTGCTTTATCACCTCACTAGTTATCTTTTCTATTCTCATTTTAAAATTTTTGGTTCCGCTTCCATCCCGTGGCGGAGAGCAGTAATCTAATATTTTTTATCGAAAAATTATATTATATTATTAAATAAATAGAATCGCCAAAAAAATCACACCATATGGTTTAATTCTCTTAAATTTATTATATGTATAACTTTTTATATTATGACATGCATTAGTAAAAAATTCTGACCCAGGCCAAAGGAAGATTCAAAATTTAATGTTTATAGGTTCCTGCAATGATCTCGAATAAATTATTATTAGTAAATGAATTTACATTTAAATATATATATAAATATTTAGTGAATTTTTAAAAGACATATATTATTTGGATAAAAACTAGTGGATTCACGTGAACCCGTATATCGCAATCTGAATCCGCCCCGGTTCCACCTTAACCTCCCACCTTGCATCATTTACAATGGTTAACGTGCATTTACAATTTTTAACGTGTAAGATTGGTTGCCTATCGTTTAGAAACAAGTCTAATTATTCAGAACTCAGAAGTGCGACACCTCTTCTCATGAATATGACATTTTAATTGTCTGTTTCTGATTCAAAATGAAGCATACCATTTTCGATGCTATGCACTTAAACTAGATGAGTATAATTATGGTTGCAGCTAATGTTTTTGCTTAATTAAAGAAAGTTAGGATAAAATATATCTAATTTAGGCCTAATTCATAAATCATATGCAAGTGTGAAACAAAATAATTTACTCTTCAAGAAAATTAGAGAGGGCAGCAGCTTCAGAATAAATGTCTATGCTTTAGAGTAAAGTCTTGAATATGATTCCTCTAATTACTTGAGTTGAATTTCCTTTGACCATTTGTTAAATGTTCCTTTCGCATTAAGAACACTAATAAAATAGCCAAAAAAAATATACCTTTTTGAATTCCTTCCACTTCACTTTGTCAATAAAGAAAGTAAAGCAAAAGGTAATTTAGAGAAGTCCAAAGTTGAAGTCCAAACATTTTCATTGTATCTGAGCTGATTAGTGAGTCACGCAGCTAACAGAGAAGACAAAATTAATGCATCCCCACCAAACCAAAAATGATTCTAATCATTCGCACCAAACGTAACCAGTACTAGTACCTTATTTGGCCAAGCTTATTTTTGATCAATTTTTTTTTTTTTTTGTCAAAATTACTTTTAGCTAAAAATTGAGGTATTGGGCCAAGTTTTTGAAAGTAAAAAAAAGTACTTTTGAGGAGAAACAGAAACAATTTTAGAAAAACAGAAAAAAATAGTCTCTTTCCAAAACACTTTTTTGAGAAGTATTTTTGAGAAAAATATACTCAGAAACAGTTTTTAACAGCTTGGCCAAACACTAATTGCTGCTCAGAAGTGTTTTTCAAACTAATTAGCCAAACACAAACTGCTTCTCACCAAAAATACTTTTGAGAAAAACACTTTAAAAAAAAAAGTGCATCTCAAAATAAGCTGTTTTTTATAGCTTGGCCAAACGGATTATAAGTACTAACAACAACAACAATTAGCCCAAAAATATTAAGAACAACTAGGCTACTTTTTTATTTTATAGCCCATATTTCAATTCACAACCAATTAGCCCAAAATAATAGGCTAAGATTCAACATCCAACTCCAATGAGTTCTTAAAATTACTATTTAATTTTCAAAAAAGATTCCTCAAGCTTTTAAGTTAATTTTCGAATCAGTAATTATGACTCAAACATTAGTTTAACAAACCAAAATTATTTGGGCGGTGAAAATTAGATTTTTAATATGCTTAAATATGTGGGTTTAAATTTCGAATTTGATTTTGTGAGAAATTGGGAGTGGGTGTTATTTAGACTTGTTAGAAATAGTATAAGGAGATTGTATATAAAATTTGAAGTCATTTAATGGAAATTTGGACTGATTTTGAACAAGAATTGCAACTGAAAATTGTGCAAGAAGATCGTAGAGACGCTTGTATAAAGGTGTATAAAAGTGTATAATAGCGTATAAGGTGTGTTTCTACCCTCATATATGCTATTATACAAGATTATATAGAGTTATACAAAAAATTGATTTAGTCTTCTTCCTAACGTCTTTTTTTTTTAAATTTAACTCAAATCTTGCTCAAACTACTCCAAATCACTTCAAATTTGAATTTTGAACTCATTTTGATATGTCAATCAATTGGAATAACACCCAATCCAAACAACTAACAAATTCAAAAATACTCATTTTCGAAAGTAAAGCTATAAATGATCTTCAATGAGGAACTTCTACTCTTCAATTTTCTTATATTGCAATCAAGTGACACAAGAGTAGAAGCAAAAAATACATGAACCCTTGAATCATACGTAGAAGATGTGAGAAGAAGAGAGAGTAAAAGCAATCATTGTGAGATCACAAATTTAACTCCATAGATATTAGAAGCAATGGTTGTAAGTGAACATAACTTAAATTTATTAGTACTTTCAAAATATGTATAATGTTGGCTATGTCGGGTAAAACTTTAGAACATGTACAATCTTTTGTTATGGTGCGAAATAATGTGTATTTTCTCGTAATTACTAAGTATCAGAACATAACTAATACATATATTAGTTATTAATTATACATAAAATGAAAAATACTACTACCAAATAGTAAGAATTAATAATACCAATTTAATACATATATTATTTTCTCTAATACATCTTATCAAACAACCCTACTGCTAAAAATTGCTCCCCTCCCCCATCTTTTCATATTCCTTCCCCAAACCTCACTTTATTTTCTGGTTCACCTTTTTCCTCCAAAAACACTAACAAATGAAAAGGAAAACAACTGTGAATTGGCATATAGGAAATACTTCATAAAAAAAATTAAAAGTTACATGTTGTTATAAATAAAATTCTATATATGATAAATGTTTATATTTGGAGAGATTCTATGGTTTATTACTTGGTGGCTAAGTCACCATCTCCCTATAAATACATGGTTCTATTCCATTGTAATTCATCCCAAAATCAATAAGAATTCCCTATCCCTACTTTTCTTTGCAATATTGCTCTTGTTCTTTTATTATTTTATAACACGTTATCAGCACGAGACTCTATGAGAAGCTTTGGGATTGAGCATAATGATTGTCAATTGCTCCATGAACTTCCTTCATGATTAAATTTTAGATTTAAGGTAAATATTTTACTTTTTTTTCAAATTCTCGACATTCTATTATTTGATTTTAAATATAAGTAAAGACAATAAAATTTGTTTGCACCTCTAATGGAGTTTGAAAGAAATTATAACCACCCAAAGTGGTAAAATTTCTATGCCTTGCCATGATTAAATTCATGTATAATTGTGGGCAAAGAATTGAAAATCCACCCCATTGAATTTGCTCCATTCTCATTCCCTTTAGAGAATGTGATAGCAATATGTAATAAATCTGAAAGAAGACAAAATTATTACCATGAATAATCAATGGATATGGACGTGACAATAGACGAAATTATATCGTCATCATTATGGTAATGAGAACAATAAGCATTCTCAAAATAGTCCTTCACTCTGTGAAAGTAATATTTGTCACCGATTTGACATGAGATTTTATAAAGCACATATAGATGATTATGGTCCATTCATGATGTGAATGTGACAACATCTTACTTATGAAAACATATTCATTGTTCAAAGAATATGAACGTGCTAGTGGTAGTGAATATACCACACTCACCTCTAGAAGAAGGTTTGAGATGATACAATAAATAATGTCATTATTATGGAATGAATGGTCATTAGTCACATACCTATTGTACGCCAAAATATTTTGGCATTGTGATTATTAAAATACAACAGTAATGCAAGAAACAGATCTTGCAATTATCCTGTTCATATCATCATTTTTATTCATTCTTTATAACAAGAGAAATAATTACTCAATTTAATAAATGCGGAAGTCTTTCTAAATAGAGATAATAGTAATAAGGTAAAACACTGATAAAATCCTTTACCCAAGACGTGGAGTCACCAACTCACGAACTACTAAAGAATACTACACATAATGGTATGAAAGAAATAATACGCATATGTCTGTCTCGGAACAATGAGACCACAACAAATAACATAAGTAAATAGAAGAGACGTCGGGCCTGCGGACGCCTGCAAGCTACCTCGGTCTCGAAATGCTCAGAAATTCCACAAGTACTCTACTGCTGCTGCTTCTCCTACTCGAAACCTGGATCTGTGCAAAAACACACAGAAGTACAGTATCAGCACAATCCGACCCCATGTGCTGGTAAGTGCCTGGTCTATCCCGGCGAAGTAGTGACAAGCGTAGGACCACACACTCAAATAAACCTGTGCAGTTCTATATATGTACATACCATAAAATAACAGGATTATCAAGTAACAAAATTAACAAAGAAGTATCATACTGGGGAAAATACAACAGTCAGCAACACCTATTAAATCAATAAAGAGAATCAGAGTGAAATGAAAACAGCTATTATCAAAACAAGGAAATTTTAAATAGTTGCACGGCATCACCCTTCGTATTTTTACTCTCATCCTCACATCCATGGCACAGCATGATCCTTCGTGCATGGTTCAAATAACAACAACACAGAATATTCCTTCGTGCATAATCAATATCACAAGGCACGACATGATCCTTCGTGCATAATCAATAACAAGGCATGGCATTACCCTTCGTGCATAATCAATAAATAAGGCACGACATGATCCTTCGTGCATAATCAATAAAACAAGGCATGACATTACCCTTCGTGCATAATCAATAAAATAAGGCACGATATTACCCTTCATGCATAATCAATAAAACAAGGCACGACATTACCCTTCGTGCATAATTAATAAAACAAAGCACGACATTATCACTCTTCCTTACCCAAATAACAATCACAGTTAAGGGCAAAATAATGAAAACAATAATCATGAACCGTCCCGGCAAGGGACACAATAATCATCACAGTAAAGTCTCAGCAGGGAAAATAATGATCAACTTCACAATAAAGTCCCGGCAAGGGAAAATAATGATCAACTTCACAATAAAGTACCGGCAAGGAAAAATAATTAACAACTTTACAATAAAGTCCCAGCAAGGGAAAATAATGATCAACTTCACAATAAAGTCTCAGCAATGGAAAATAATGATCAACTTCACAATAAAGTCCCGACAAGGGAAAATAATGATCAACTTCACAACCCGACAAGGGTTCAAGATTTTATCTTAAAAACATCCCAAAAAATATGTCAACAAACGACTCACGGTCATGCTAGACGCCAGTGTATGGATGCTCGTCACCACAGCCTATACACCGCACTCGATCACATAGTAATTAACACATTAATCCTATTCCCTCAAGTTAGGATAGATCAAACACTTACCTCTAGCCTTGAAGTCAAATTTATCCTTCAACTATAGCTTTACCTCGAATTTCAGCTTTCAACTTGCTCGAATCTAATCACAATTGATTCAATTACATTAATAAATACTATATAACTTGGTTTGGATGCTTAAAAATGGTTTTCTCAAAATTTACCCCAAAATTTCCCAAAATGCCCCTGGTCCCACGTGGTCGGAACTCGGGGTTCAGACCAAAATCCGATTACCCATTCCCTCACGAGTTCAAATATATGATTTGTTTCAAAATCGGACCTCAATTCGAGGTCCAAATTCCCCAATTCATGAAAAACCTAGGTTCTATCCAAAAACAAGAATTTCTACCATGAAAATCTTTGATTTCTCTTGAAAAACATGTTTAATGATGTTAAGAATTGAAAGAATTAAGTAAAAAGTGACTTACAAGTGTTTTGGAGTGATTTTTCTCTTGGAGAATCGTGTGTGGTGTGTTGGGTTTTGAAAGAATGAAGAAAAGAGGTGTAAAATTCATTTAAGTATCAGATTGCACAGCTGCGGTCATGGGAATTGCGAACATTTGTTCGCAATTGCGAACATAGCAGGTTTGGGGACTGTTGCTCTCGCATTTGCGAGAAATCGTTTGCATTTGTGAACTCTGGCCCATGCCTGTCAGCATCGCATTTGCGATAATAAGTTCGCATTTGCGAACACGGCTGAAACACTGTGGTCCTCGCATTTGCGAGGCTTTACTCGCATTTGCGAGCTTAGGCGGTGTCTTGCCACCTTCGCATTTGCGAAGATTAGTTCACATTTGCGAACCAAGGCTAATCTGGTCTTCTCGCATTTGCGAGAAATTCTTCGCAATTGCGAAGATACCAGCTGGGTGAAAATACCAGCTGTGTTATTTTTTCACAATTTGCTCCAACGGCCTATCAAATCTTTACCCGAGCCCTTGGGCTCCAAACCAAACATGCACACAACTTCAAAAATATATTACAAACTTGCTCGTGCAATTAAATCGCCAATATAACATCATTTTCATCAAATCAAGTCTCAAGTTCATGATTATTTCCCTTTAACTTCATAAACTTTCAAATTTGGAACTCAAGGTTCAAAACACATCAAACGACATCCAAATGTCGCCAAACTTTGCAGAAAGAACTTATGTAATATTTAAGGCTTGTACCGGGCGTCGGAACCAAAATACGAGCCCGGTACGATGGTCGTCTAATCCATTTTCATTTAATAATTTCAGCAAAAATAATTTAACAGAAAAATTCATATCTTGGGCTCTAGGCCTCAGAATTCGACTCGGACGCATGCCCGAGTCCCATATTTTCCTACGGACCTTCCGGGACCGTCCGATCTCGGGTCCGGGTCCATTTACCAAAAATGTTGACCAAAGTCAACTATATCAATGTTAGTATCAATTTTCTTCAAAATTTTCATAGAATTCACATATTCTAGCATAAAATCTTTCTGGCTACATGCCCGGACTATGAACGTAAATTGAGGCAATATAAAATGAGATTTCCAAGGCCTCGGAAGTGCGGAACAAGTGAGAAAAACAGGTGATGACCCTTTGGGTCGTCACACACATAATGGTATAACTTTCTCTTTAAAAGAGATATTCACCACATGGATGTTGATGAATCAGTGGTAGTACAAAATTTATTGAGAGCTCTGAAAGAGCCAATTATTACTATTTTGGAGAAATACAATTAAATACCAATAAGGTATTGTGTTGTAGTACGTCTCAAAGAAACTTATTCAGTTTCCAAAGTATACACGAAAGCAGTTGATTATATTGAGACTATACATAAAGGAAAGATTTAATATCTTCTATTACTACAACTTGTAGCGGGGTAATGTGTATGTGAAAAGCTACCCACTTTATTCTCCAATTTGTACTACATAAACAAAGAATACCACAATAAAGTGGATATTGATATAAAAACTCATATCATAATAAACTTGGAGTTTATTCATAATTGGACACATCATGGTATAAATCTGAAGTTTATCAATATTAATAATTTATCCAGTTGGCATAATTGGTTTTGCCATATTATGATGTGCAAAAATAATAGAGAATTCACATGGGTAAATATTAAAGAACTAGAAAGTTCTTTACGAATTCTCTTACATTGCTTGTTCTCATTAATTAATTGACCAACTAAAATTGGGATTGAATCCCATGAATGCTGGAAATATCAAAGGTGAATATGGGCTCATTCGCGTGCCATGTATACCACATAAGATGCATCTATGAGATGGTTACATGTGCAATTATTATTAACCCGTAACCTAGCAGGTATGTGCGAGGTAACTTGCTCATTAATTTAATTTCGAGCATAATTTCCAGATTTCCTATTCAATAGTTTATCTAATAAGTTGGTTTACATCACAGTTGGTTTAGCAAAATAATTTATTGAGTGCCTCCACTTAATAGCTAAACTATTGCTTATGAGAACAAAGTTTATATATATTAGTTTGATATACGTTATATACGAAAGTGTCACACCTCCTTTTTCCGCACCCGCGAGGGCACGATGGAGTGAAGGAGTTTTTCCAATTAAAGGACAATCGAAACGGAATTTATTTATTTAGTTCAGAGTCGCCACTTGGGAAAATAATGGTGTCCCAAGTCACCGGTTTAATCCCGAACCGAGGAAATTTATGACTCTGTATTACAGTCTGCGAAAATAGAAACCTGGATAAGGAATTCTGTTAACCCGGGAGAAGGTGTTAGGCACTCCCGGATTCCGTGGTTCTAGCACGATCGCTCAACTGCTATTTTTGTTTTTTATCTGATTTCTTTATATATTTTAACTAGGTGCTTTTAATGTTCCGCCTTTTAACTTTAGAAGAATTGCGACGTCACGAAAACACATTTCTAGTCACACCGCAACCGGTACGCCTGTGACTTTAATGCATTTCAGTTTCGCCGAGAATAAGATTTGGGTCACATAAATGCGCACTCGTGATTAGGAAAGTAATTTTATTAAAGCCGTGCCTAAAGATTCTACGCCTTGTTAACTTCGGGGAAGATTGTGAAATTTACTAAACGGTTCTTCCGAGTCTAAGGTTTTTATAATAATTTATTTGAGGGCCCCACAATTGTGTATTTAGTGCGGCGAGGCTCGTCTCATTTTTATTAAAGGCCAACCCTAACATAACTATGTTTTGTACTTAATTGGCCTTCAATAGTAGACCAAAGTTCTAATTTATTTATTCTTGCAGATTTTAAACCAAGTGGGCCAATGGCCCAAAACTTACGAAAGCAAACCCCAAGCCCGTTTACTAAAGGACACAATTCCAAAACCGACCAAAATAACGCGACATTATGCAAGTATCTAGAACAATTAAAGAATTGAGAATCAAGGACAGTGAAACAAAACTTAGCAAACAATTTGAGCCATTCCGACACTTTCAAACAAACCAATTAACTCATTAGCAGTTGCATTTCATCTTTGGAGCTAAAATTAAAACTAAGTTAACTACCAACTTAACCACTCATCTCATTCATCCCATTATTGCACTGATAATTCTTTGAAGCATGCAAAATTAATTGATCGTCCAAAGCACGACACAAGATAGTGAACTACTCTTAGCACAGGGAAGATTAAGCAATATGACTGAACATTGAAGTAAATGTGGGAGCGTTTTCATATTATTGCATCAGACACGTGACGCGAACAATCCAACACTACATATGAAACATTGAATTCGCAGCCTCTTTATGATTGAAACACTCTTGAGCTTAACTGGAAATTATTGATATTAAAAGCATGGGATCCTTAATTCAATTGACTAAACTTTCAAGGTGGTTCTCTGTTAATTCTACTTCATTCCTAAGAGTAAAAGTTAGAGTTCATGACTTAATCAATTTCCCATAGGATCTAACAAACATTTTACCAAAAGAATTCATACAAAGAACACCTAACCATAAATCCATCTCAATGATCAAGTGATCATCAATACATTTAAATCCGTGACAAATTTCTCAAACCAATGGCCAATTTACAAAAGAAAGAAAACGAGTAGAACAGAATAAGTCAATAACTAAAAGAATCAGCACTTCAATTTACTTCCATGAGCTTGAAATTACAAATGTGTACCTGAAATTGGAATTGATGAGAAAGAGAAAGGATCAGCAGTAGCAACAATGCACCAACAGCAAACCGCAAACCCAGTGATAACCAATAGCAACAAACAACAACCAAAAGATAGACCACAGCAGTAAAGCAAACCAACAGCAGTAGCAGAAGAACTAAGAACCACAGCAGTAACACTCAGCAGCAATGACACAGTAGAAACCACAGCAGAATCAACCACAACCAGTAACAGAAAAGGAATCCCCGGACCAGCAGCACAATCGACAACAATAATCAAAAATTAACCCAGTAGTAACACAACACCACCACAACCAATGGCAAAGCACAATCAACAACAGTAGCAAAGAATGACACCAAGACTGCAGCAACCAACAAACGAAACAGTAACCAAAAGCCAATGAAACAGTAACTTTCAGTCTATACTCCCCAGCTCTCTCTATCTATATTTTTGTATATGTGTATTTTGAATCCTTACTGTGTGTCTCCCCCTTTTTCTCAGGTTTTCCTCTGTATTTATAGCTAAAAACAGACCTTTTATCACTTGAAACACTTAAACTAATCCCCTCCCCCATCTTTGCCCATGTTATTCTCTTTTACCTCCACTACTACATGTCTAGGCATGGGTTTGTCACTTAAAATCAGTAGCAGGGGACAACTGGTGGGCTGCTCTGCTGTGGCAGTAAATTCCACTGATCAGTCTCATGTGCAGGACATTAACAGTATTTAAAAATACTAACACATAACTTCCTAGTCAGCTAATTCCCAACCTCATTTCAGTTTCAAATAACTTCCTAATTTA
Source organism: Nicotiana noctiflora (assembly GCA_032618575.1). NCBI lineage: Eukaryota > Viridiplantae > Streptophyta > Magnoliopsida > Solanales > Solanaceae > Nicotiana > Nicotiana noctiflora. Next base: position 45,280 of record JASVEL010010007.1, read on the forward strand.
ACAACAGAATCAACAATTACTAAATAGAACATTTCAATTCAAGCAAGGAAACAAACAATCCCCGAGGTTTCACACCATAAACAAAATTAGACTTAAGTTCAAAACCATACTCCAAAATGGAAATTTGTCAGTTTTAACTAGCATCGTTCCCCATTGTTCTAAGCAAACAGACCTATATAACTAATCGACGATGCTCGACCAATCGATTATAATACACACAATTAAGAACAGTCAATCACATAGAAACCAGTAACTCGACACATTCGGACAGATTCAGAAAATAGGGGATTCAATCATTCGACGATTGTTAACTCGAGTCGAATGTTCATTCTAATAGCGAATACACTCCAGGAAATCACAACAATAACAAATACGGGCCAAATAAAAGGCCTTGGAGGAGGAGAACAGAACCATTAAGAAGAATTCGACAAATCAACGAAATTTAATTTAAACAAACAAACAGATATTAATATAAGTGAATAGAATAAGGAAAAGGAAAGTTTTACCTTAGAGACTCAAAGAGAAGATAACTCGGATTTGTTCTTGGATTCAACTCGGGCTTGGACCTTTTGTTATTGAGGCCAATGGACCTTAATTGAGGTGTTTCCAATAATGAAAACATCCCAATTAAGGTCTATTAGACCTCAATTAGGCAGAAATCGAAATTAGGGTTCATGGCCGAGATTTTGGGGTTTGGGCATTTCTGGTTAAATTCGAACCAAACCAACGTTATACGGGGTATGAGGGAGGTCTAAGGAGTGATTGGTGTGAATTTGGGATTGATTGGAATAGGTTTACGTTTTGCTCGAGACTTCAATTGAAGATTCGAAGCGGCTTAGAGAGATTCGAAGTTAACGAAGGGTGGATTTGGAGAGGAGGCGTCGGGGTGGTTTAGGGGTGTGATTTTGGCGGTCATTGGCGTCGTTGCCGCCGGCCTAAGGGCGGTGGGGTGCGGTGGCGGCTAGGGTTCCTCATCTCTTTCAGAGATGAGGCTTGAGAGATGAAGAGGGGTCTGTTTGGGCGAATGAAACGGGGGGGTAAGGGTTTGGGGTGTTTTGCTATACCAAAATACATAGGTTGATCTCAGCCGTTGGATTGATTGAATTATACGGCTGTGATTTAAGCTCTTTGGACCGGTTCTGGACAAAGGGATTGGGCTGGGGTGTCGTTTGGGCCGCTGAGGGGTAGGACGACTTGGGCCGGCAGGATTGGGGCGGATGATTTGGCCCAAGTCCTTTTGCTCTTTGTATTTTCCTAGTATTATAACTCTTATATCTATTTTTTTGTATTTTATTCTTTTGTATTATTATTTTTTCTATTTTTATTTTTTTATTTTTTTATTTTGTAATTGTTTGAAGCTTATTGAAAATTAAACTAATTACCTCTTTTTGACAATTTTCACTTTTAGAAAAAGAATTAATTTCCTAAAGATGCAATTTTTGTATTTTCATTTATCACACACAAATAACATGCAAAACAATTAACACAAAATTCACACAAAAATTTAAAAGTAATGAAAAATCATTTTTTTTGAATTTTATAGGAATAACTCATGTGTAGGGTAAAAATCACGTGCTCACAGCTGCCCCTCTTTGCTCGGGGACACGAAGAGTTTCCGTGCAAAGATAAGTGAGCAACTATGAATCATTTTCATCCGTTCGAGTATTCCATTGTGAAGCATTTTGAAAAGCTTTGACCGAACCTTCGCTTCAAAGGTCTCCTACATATCCTGGGCTGAACAGGAATCAGGTCAATGTAGTTCGGGAAGCTTTGGTAGTTGGGACTACCATGACTGTTGCGATCTCGCTGTTACTGCTGTTACTGCTGTTACTGCTGTTGCCACCGCTTAGCTGATCTCCTTGTTACACCGTACTAAACAACAAAACAAAAAGCTAGACTAAGTTACAGTATTACAAGTTCTTATCTATCCTTTTTAACTTGATCTTGTCGCGCTCCTTGCCATCCTGTCTGACTTGGCGTTCCTTCTGATGCTTCTTCTCTTCCGCCAATTGTTATTTCGGCCTATCTTGATTGCCGAACTCCGACCATTGTTTCCTTCTTTATGATCTTTGAACTATTCTCCTTCGCAATCCGAATCTATCTGTTCTGATACTTGTTGCCTCCCTCGGCTTACGAACTTGGATTCATGCCGGAGATTTCCGTTACATTCTACCGCTTTCCTCTACCGAATTAAAATAGATCGCCACTCCATTCTCCGGGCGGGCTCCCGACTTCAACTACTACTTCAAAATTAAATCGCCACTCCGTTCTCCGGGCGGGCTTCCTGACTTCAACTATAACTTCAAAAAATAAAATCGCCACTCCATTCTCCGGGCGGGCTCCACGACTTCAACTACTACTTCAAAATAAAATCGCCACTACATTCTCCAGGGCGGGCTCCCTGACTTCAACTATAACTTCAAAAAATAAAATCGCCACTCCATTCTCCGGGCGGGCTCCCCGACTTCAACTACTACTTCAAAATTAAATCGCCACTCCGGTCTCCAGGCGGGCTCCCCTGACTTCAACTATAACTTCAAAAAATAAAATCGCCACTCCATTCTCCGGGCGGGCTCCCCGACTTCAACTACTACTTCAAAATTAAATCGCCACTCCGTTCTCCGGGCGGGCTTCCCCTGACTTCAACTATAACTTCAAAAAATAAAATCGCCACTCCGTTCTCCGGGCGGGCTCCCGACTTCAACTATAACTTCAAAAAATAAAATCGCCACTCCATTCTCCGGGCGGGCTCCCCTGGCTTCAACTACTGCTTCAAAATAAAATCGCCACTCCGTTCTCCGGGCGGGCTCCCCTGACTTCAACTATAACTTCAAAAAATAAAATCGCCACTCCATTCTCCGGGCGGGCTCCCGACTTCAACTACTACTTCAAAATTAAATCGCCACTCCGTTCTCCGGGCGGGCTCCCGACTTCAACTACTGCTTCAAAATAAAATCGCCACTCCGTTCTCCGGGCGGGCTCCCCTGACTTCAACTATAACTTCAAGAAATAAAATCGCCACTCCATTCTCCGGGCGGGCTCCCCGACTTCAACTACTACTTCAAAATTAAATCGCCACTCCGTTCTCCGGGCGGGCTCCACGACTTCAATTACAACTCGCTGATTTCATCCTATCTTGATTACCTTCCTTTGCCTCTTGTACCATTTTCTTCTTCCTGCATTGCCTCTCGGACCACCTTCTCTTCGAATTATCCTGTCTTGGAATTGCCTTCCCCTGGGTCGTATTACTTTTCTTCTGGCTGCTGGGGATATTTTTGGAACTGTTTACTTGCCTGCTGGGGATGATGCTGCTGAGGAAGTATTCTTTGTTTCCTTCACCCCTCATTCTCTTCCTTCTTCCCATACCTCCTCTGGGACTCACGCTTTTGCCTCCTCGAACAAATTATGGGATGTAATACTGCTAGGCAAATCTCGAAGCCATTGTTTTATTTTCCCCACAACTGCTGGGGGTGATACCAAGCTCAAATATTACCCCATCGTGTCGTCTGGCCTTTCTCAAAACTATTCTGCTCGGAGCTGGTACTTCCCGAAATCTTGCGTTGCTTTCTACCCTTATCCTCTGAGTCTTGCTTTCCGGAAAATTTTCGCAACGGGAGAAAATTTTCTGCCCCAGTTCGATAAACTTCTGGACGGTATGCTTTTCCTGCCAACGAACCCTCTTTTCCTGCTTTTAAATCAAAGAAAAATTGTTAGTTTCAAAATGCGGTGAGTGGTCGTGCCACTCTTGTTGGGGCCATTTTCTCTTCTCTTTCAGCTGCTTGGCCTCTCTCGAACTTTGAGGGCGACGTTGACGCTTGCTGGGGATGATGCTCTTTCCACGAACGACCTCTCATCTTTCCTTTTATTCCAATCTTTAGTTTGATCCGACTCTTTTTAGCCGGTAATCTGTTGCGTGAAATTATCTTTCGGACATGCCACATGTGTCCATCATACTCCATAACTCTCGCGAATCTTCCACTCAGCCTGTCATCCCAATCTTGCTATCGTAACGACTTCTGTCTTATTGCCTCGTTCCACGCCTATTCACTTTCAATATACTGCTTTGGGAGACTTGGTAGTAAGCTTTGAAAAATCAATTTTCGAAAATGAAAGAGAAGAAAAGAATACTGACCGCAAATGACAAAAGAAGAGAAAAACTTTTCTGAACTCAAAAATAGGACAACTTATCTGAATGTGTGCCTGATCCAATGGTTATGCCGCGCCTTCGAGATTAAACTACCCAGTCTATTCACGTCAATCATTTTCTGATGGCCGCGTTTCTGCTAGAGGTAAACGGATGTCCAAACCTTGTCTCATGCAGACATCTTGTAACCACCTCGCCTTGTCACCTCACAGTGCCCTTCCAAGGGTTTTCACTAATGAGACTCTCTTATTTCTCTCTATCTCCCGTCGCCTTAAGGTGCCCGTAAAGGTTTTCACCGTAAGACTCTCTCATTTTACTTCTCTCAATTTCCTTCGCCTTAAAGTGCCCTCGAGGGTTTTCACTGTTAAGACTCTCTCATTTACGCTTTCTTTCCCTGCGGCGGGGTATCACCCCTGAGATTCCTTCTAGAGTGTTATCCCCTTTCGGCTTGTGCATCCTGGATTCAATCGAGGGTCGGGATGTCACTCTTGGCTTTCGTTCACATGACTTGGCACTTCTCAAACACTGATCGAGAGGTCTTTCTGGTTCTTGATATGGTTTCTGCGCGTGAGGCTGAAGAAAGGGGTTTAGCCTCGACGGTTAGCTTATTACGACTTTCGGAATCCACACTATCTTTCCAACGAAACGATGACTTCTGCCCCAGTTTTGTTGCTTGGGGTTTTTTTTTGATTTTTTATTTTATTATGACCGAGCCGTGTGGCGCCTACGTATCCTTCTTGAGGAATCAGGTCGAACGTAGTTCACTTTTTCTTGTATTACTTCTTTGTTTCTTTTCTATTATGTTACACATCTTCCTTGATGATTCCGAAAGAGGGTATATGAAAGAATAATTAAGGCTCAAATGGGGAAACAAAGGTTAAAGTGTTTGGGTAGTAGAATAATCGCCTCTGTCATTTCATTCTCCGAAAAATGCCAAATACACACAAACGAAACCAAACGTTGACAAATGCATTAAAGAATTACACATAATATCTCTTAACTGCATCGGAATTGATAGCCATATCGGTGCATCTTCCCTCGACATCAGTCAGACATAGAGCGCCGTTGGATAATACTCTAGTCACCACAAAAGGTCCCTCTGCCAATTTGGAGCGAACTTGCCTTTCGCTTCGGCCTGATGGGGTAGAACTCTCTTCAGCACATGCTGTCCCACTTCAAATCTCCCGGGACGTACCTTCTTGTTATATGCTCTCGCCATTCTCTTTTGATACAATTGGCCGTGACATACTGCTGTCAATCTCTTTTCATCGATCAAGCTCAATTGCTCTAATCGGGTTTTGACCCACTCGTCGTCATCAATCTCGACTTCGGCGACAATTCGGAGGGATGGGATTTCAACTTCTGCTGGTATTACTGCTTCAGTCCCGTACACCAACAAGTAAGGAGTTGCACCTACTGAAGTCCGGACGGTAGTGCGAAAACCCAACAGCGCAAATGGTAACTTTTCATGCCACTGCCTAGACCCTTCTACCATCTTCCTCAATATCTTCTTTATGTTCTTGTTTGCTTCCTCGACCGCACCATTTGCTTTTGGGCGATACGGTGTGGAATTTCGGTGTGTAATCTTGAACTGTTGACATACCTCTTTCATCAATCCACTGTTAAGATTTGCACCGTTATCTGTAATGATTATATTTGGAATTCCAAACCTACAAATGATGTGGGAGTGTACGAAGTCCACCACCGCCTTCTTGGTCACCGATTTGAATGTTTTGGCCTCCACCCACTTGGTAAAATAATCAATCGTTACCAGAATGAACCTATGACCATTGGAAGCTGCAGGCTCAATAGGTCCAATAACATCCATACCCCATGCAACAAACGACCATGGTGCTGACATTGTATGCAATTCAGTCGGTGGAGAATGAATCAAATCTCCGTGTATCTGACACCGATGGCATCTTCGCACGAAACTTATACAATCACGCTCCATCGTGAGCCAGTAATATCCTGCTCGAAGAATCTTCTTGGCCAATACGTATCCGCTCATGTGTGGTCCACACACTCCCGAGTGTATATCTGTCATTACTGTTGTGGCTTGACTTGCATCTATACATCTCAACAGTCCCAAATCCGGGGTTCTTTTGTACAGCACCCCTCCACTAAGGAAAAATCCGTTAGCCAACCGCCGAATAGCTCGCTTTTGGTCTCCAGTTGCTTGCTCTGGGTATACTCCTAACCTGAGGTATTCCTTGACATCATGAAACCACGGCTCACCGTCCACCTCTTCCTCTATCACATTACAATAAGCATGTTGATTCCGGATCTGGATATGTAATGGATCGACACGAACCTTGTCCGGGTGATGTAGCATCGACGCTAAAGTAGCTAGAGCGTCGGCAACCTCATTATGCATCCTTGGGATGTGCCTGAATTCTACCGATCGAAAGCGTTTGGTCAAATCATGCAAACACTGACGATATGGGATAAGCTTTAAATCTCTGGTTTCCCATTCTCCCTGAATCTGATGTACTAGAAGGTCCGAGTCCCCCAAGACCAAGACGTCCTGTACATCCATGTCCACCGCTAATCGCAACCCCAAGATACATGCCTCGTACTCGGCCATATTATTGGTACAGTGAAAACGCAGTTGAGCGGTAACAGGATAATGATGTCCTGTTTCAGATATGAGCACAGCCCCCACTCCGACTCCTTTTGCGTTCGCCGCTCCGTCGAAGAAGAGCTTCCACCCTGGATCCTTGGTCAGTTCTAACCCTTCAATTTGCAATACTTCTTCGTCTGGAAAATACGTCCTCAAAGGTTCGTATTCGTCATCAACGGGATTTTCAGCTAAGTGATCGGCCAGGGCTTGAGCTTTCATAGCCGTCCTTGTCACGTATATGATGTCGAATTCCGTAAGTAATATTTGCCATTTTGCTAACCTCCCTGTAGGCATGGGTTTCTGGAAAATATACTTCAACGGATCCAAACGCGAAATGAGGTAAGTGGTGTAAGAAGACAAATAGTGTTTCAGCTTTTGGGCTACCCAAGTCAGGGCGCAACATGTCTTTTCTAGATGAGTGTACTTGACCTCGTGGATTGTGAATTTCTTACTGAGGTAGTAAATGGCCCGTTCCTTCCTGCCAGTAAGATCATGCTGCCCCAGTACGCAGCCGAACGAATTCTCCAGAACCGTCAGATAAAGAATCAGGGGTCTACCTGGCTCAGGCGGAACTAGTACGGGTGGATTTGACAGATACCCTTTGATCCGGTCAAACGCTTCCTGACATTCTGCCGTCCATTCTATCGCGGCGTCTTTCTTCAATAGGCGGAATATGGGTTCACGAGTTGCCGTAAGCTGGGCAATAAACCTACTGATGTAATTCAACCTTCCCAACAGACTCATTACCTCTGTTTTATTCTTCGGCGGGGGTAACTCCTGAATGGACTTGATTTTGGATGGGTCCAACTCAATGCCCCGTCGGCTGACGATGAATCCTAGCAACTTTCCCGATGGAACTCCGAATGCACATTTGGCCGGATTAAGCTTGATGTCGTACCTTCGAAGTCTTTGAAAGAACTTCCTGAGGTCAGCAACATGGTCTTCTTGACGTCTGGATTTTACGATCACATCATCCACGTACACTTCAATTTCCTTGTGTATCATATCATGGAATACCGTAGTCATCGCCCTCATATATGTTGCCCTTGCATTCTTCAAACCGAATGGCATCACTCGGTAGCAATAAGTTCCCCACGGTGTGATAAAAGCCGTCTTTTCTGCGTCCTCTTCATCCATCAAAATCTGATGGTATCCCGCATAACAGTCCACAAAGGATCCGATTTCGCGTCCGGCGCAATTATCAATCAAGATATGGATATTGGGAAGTGGGAAATTATCCTTAGGACTCGCCTTGTTGAGGTTGCGATAGTCCACACATACTCTGATCTTTCCGTCTTTCTTTGGCACCGGTACTACATTAGCCAACCATTCAGGGTATCGGGTGACGCGAATGACTTTCGCCTGCAACTGCTTGGTTACTTCCTCTTTGATCTTTACACTCATCTCCGTCTTGAATTTCCGCAGTTTCTGCTTGACGGGAGGATATGCCGGATCAGTGGGTAATTTATGAACCACTAGATCAGTGTTGAGTCCCGGCATGTCGTCGTACGACCATGCGAAAATGTCTTTAAACTCCATGAGTGTTTTGATCAACTCTTCTCTCAGGTTTGGTTCAATATGGACACTTATTCGGGTTTCTTTGATGTCCTCCGCATTCCCTAGATTAACGGCCTCAGTATCATTTAAGTTCGGTTTGGGTTTTTCCTCGAAGTGACTTAATTCTTCATCGATTTCTTCTACGGCTTCATCATCGCCGTACTCTGACTCACTCTCGTCACTTCTTATTTCATGCGTTATTATTTCCAAACCCGATTGACTTTCTAGGCTGGGTTGATTAATCTTTAAGCACGCCATATCATTAAGATCAGTTGCAAGAAGGCTGTTCAGAAAAGTAAAAAGAAGGAAAAATAAACAAAATTAGACACGAAGGGAATCAAATTTCATTAAATGGGAATTGTACAAAGGGAAAACAAACTGCAAACTTAAATCAGAAATGAACTAAAAACAACTGGATTTTACTCCGGGGACAAACCCCCAACACAACATTTCGAAAGAGAACAATCCAAGACAAACTACCAAGACTCCTTCCGGACGGGGAGAGGAGTAGCCTTCCAGTTATTCAGTTTTGCCTTTGGTCCCACAAACTGTATCTCGGCATGACTGGATCCTTCACCATCCTCGAGCATACATACATCTGTGAATAGGTCCTCGAACTTCCTGAAGAACTCTTCGTCTGGCCCGATCGTAGGACCGGGAATCTTTGTCGTTGGATGTCCTCTTGCTCCGGACCTGACAAAAGATTGGGAAAGGCGTGGAAGAGGCTTTGGGAGCACCCATGTCTTCTGCTTACTCCTCTTTGCTCGCCGGATGTCCTCTGATGTTGGCTGGAATCCCAAGCCGAAGGTTCCCAAGTTTTCGACCACCGATACCGGTTGTATGATTCCTTGCAGAGATGCACCTAGACCTTTACCGGGTATGAAACCATGTCGCAACATTTCATGAGCCACCATGACATCTGCAGTAATTGTTCTGTCATCGGGAATGCATTCCCCTTCCGGAACTCGGTTGGCGGACACCACATCGCAGACCTGATATACCCACGGCCCAACATCTTCTTCTGTTTCAACAAAGGGAATGATGGTGCCTGATTGTGGATCGTTCTCTCCATGGACGACGATCTCCTGTTGGTCCCACTCAAACTTGACGAGTTGGTGTAAGCTGGATGGAACTGCTCTTGCGGCATGAATCCATGGTCGCCCTATTAGGAGGTTATATGACACCACCATGTCCAGCACCTGGAATTCCATGGTGAACTCCACTGGCCCAATTGTCAAGATTAGCACTATGTCACCAACCGACGCTTTGCCTCCTCCGTCAAACCCTCGAACACATACGCTGTTCTTGCGTATCCTGCCGATGTCCACTTTCAACTCGTCCAGTGTAGAGAGAGGACAAATGTTAGCACTGGACCCATTATCGACAAGGACTTTGGTAACCACCGCCTCCTCACACTTCACCGTAAGATATAAAGCCTTGTTGTGCTCGGTGCCTTCCTCAAGCAACTCATCATCGGTGAAGGTGATCCGATTTGCTTCGAAGATCCTATTGGTGATCTTCTCCAAATGGCTCACTGAGATTTTATCCGGTACATGTGCCTCATTCGGGACTTTCATCAATGCTTGCCGATGTTCTTCAGAATGTATCAGCAAGGATAGCAATGATATTTGCGCCGGAGTCTTCTTCAACTGCTCTAAGACGGAGTAGTCATGCGGCTTCATCTTTTTCAAGAATTCTTCTGCCTCTTCATCAGTGACCGGCTTTTTCAATACTGCCGGAGTGGTCTTCCTCAATTCCGCAGGGGCAAAACATCTCCCCGAGCGGGTCAACCCTTGGGCTTCACAAACTTCCTCTTTCACTTCCTTTCCTTTGTAGGTCGTTGTAATCCGAGCATAATTCCATGGAACGGCCCGGCTATCAGTTATTGGCAACTGTGTTGCTGGCTGGATGATGAAAGGATCCATTCGAACGCCTGCTACTGTCAAGACGGGCTTGGTTGCTACCCCTAGTACAACTATTTTTGCTTCCCCCGGCCTCACCGGTACTTCGTTCACACTTCCCTTCTCTGCTTCCGACCCTCATGGTACGTCCTTCTTGCAAATGGATGGCTCATCGAGGCTCGGCCCCTTTCTCATTCCTACCCCGCTAGACTTGATCATCATTACAGTCTGAGGGGCTTTCTCCATTCCTTCTTCTACCCGTACCAACTCGATCATATTGGTCTCATGATGAGTTGGAAGCGGGTTTTGGTTGATGTTGGGCTCTGTTGGAGTTTGGACCTCAATCCTGCGAGTGTCGATGAGCTCCTGGATGGCCGTCTTCAACCTCCAACACTTTTCTGTATCGTGTCCCGGACATCCCGAGCAGTAGGCACAATTTACTGAATGGTCCAGGTTCTTCGGGAGAGGGTTTGGCAGCTTAGCTTCAACCGGATTCAGCAACCCCACTTGCTTTAACCGGTGGAACAGACTAGTGTAAGATTCTCCCAAGGGAGTGAAATTCTTCGGCCTTGGCGCCCTGTCGCCCCTGAATGCCTGGTTTGGACGAAAATTCGCGCCCGAGGGATTTCTGTAAGCTCTCGGGGGTGGATGATTGTTCTGCGGGTTTGGTGCACGCCACGGTGCATGAACGGGAGGTGCAGAATAGGACTGTGCGTGGTGGACAGTAAAATGGGGATCAAGTGCGGGATAGTAATGTTGCGGGTGGTTATATGGGTTGTGGGAGTAATTTTGGTGGTGAGGCTGGGGTGGGCTATATTGGGGTGCGGGGCCTCTATTTCTGAACCATGCCCCGGACTCGACGGCCGCAACTTCCTCCCTCCTCTTTTTCCCCAGTACTCCTCCAGTACCACTTTGGATAGCCTGAGTGGTGGCTTTCAGTGCTGAGTAACTCATGATCTTGTTGGCCTTCAAACCTTCCTCGATCATACCCCCCATTTTTATCACCTCAGTGAATGATTTGCCTACGGACGTTACCAGATGTCCGAAATAGGTTGGCTCTAATGTCTGCAAGAAGTAATCCACCATCTCGCTTTCTCTCATCGGCGGATCTACCCTGGCTGCCTGTTCCCTCCAACGGAAACCAAATTCCCTAAAGCTTTCAGCGGGCTTCTTCTCTAATTTTAGCAATGATAGGCGGTCGGGGATTATTTCAAGATTATACTGGAACTGGCCGATAAAAGCTTGAGCCAAATCGTCCCACGTAAACCATCTACCGGGATCCTGTCTAGTGTACCACTCCAGCGCAGATCCTCCCAGACTCTGACCGAAGTAAGCTATCAGAAGCTCGTCCCGTCCTCCGGCCCCTCTCATTTTACTGCAGAACCCTCGGAGGTGGGCTACTGGGTCGCCATGCCCCTCGTATAGGTCGAATTTGGGCATTTTAAACCCTGCTGGCAACTGGACGTCCGGAAATGGACACGGATCCTTATAGGCGACGCTGACCTGGTTGCCCAAACCGTGCATGTTCCTGAAGGACTGCTCCAGGCTTTTAACTTTTCTGACAACTTCCTCGTGTTCCGAACTTTGGAAGTGTTTTTCCGGTTCTGCCGGATTATCCCAATGAGGTGTATGTGATTGTGGTTCGGGAGCCCTGAAAGTAGGCTCTGGAGGATAGTAAGAGTTGTCATGGATCTGAACATATGGTTCGCCGGCCGGCCTTTGCAGAGGAGCCGGTGGAGGTGCTACAAAAACGGGGGTGGACTGGAGGAGGATTTGGTTTGGCTGGTGGAATGTGGGTGGCATATGGGTTTTCCCCCTGAAAGTATGGATAGCTTGGGGCGCTTGTTGAAGGATCGATGGGCGGATGTTCGGGAGCTGAGGCGAGAGTAGGGCGGTTTGGTGAAGACTGTTCCCTGGCCCAGGCCAGGTGCATCTCTGTTATCCGTTGTTTTAACCGGTCTACCTCTTCTTTCATGATTTGTAGCTCGGATTTTTCTTCCTCGAGACTCTTGCCAGAACTAGACATGCTTACTGTAATCGGTCCTTTGGATCTAGTACGGTAGTGATGGCTGGCCAGTATATTCTGTCAAACCAACTGCTAAACTTTTCTGGAGATGCAACAAACTTGTTAGTTCACCGAGTTTGACAGATATGTTATAGCACGTTGGATGCAATGCACCTGACCAAATAACTCTTTCTACATGTACTCTTAACATGCGTCATTCCGGCCCTTTTTCTTTTTCTTTTCTTTTTCTTTTTCCTTCTTTTTTTTTCTTTTTCGACTATCTTTGCAAGCCTTATTGTTATTTAACCTTTGGATTCTTTTCCTTTCTTTTTAGTGGTGGTCGAATCTTATGTGGATTGCCTACGTATCACGTTCTCGCGTGAATCAGACCGAGCGTAGTTCTGTTAACAGGATTGTGGCAAAATTCAGTAGCTTTTATATCAAATAAAGCCTTAAAGTTACAAAACGGGTCTTACAACATAAAGGAATGCTTGACTCGAAAACGTAAAATAACATGCCAACTGGCTTGACCCAATATTTCAAAAATACATTTTCAATCAAAAGTTTACTGCTCTAAAATTCCTGGGGGCCCGCGAGGCATCATTCGGCCTTGCCGCGGGCCCGGGTGTGAGGTCCTTGTGTAGTCCCCTTAATTCTTCCATGATCCGATGAACATAGCCCATAATTGAAGCAAAAAGGTCGGTGCGGGGCATTTGTTCACAAGCTAGGCACTTCATGGTGACATAGTGCCCGATTTCTCCAATTCTGTCCTTGATCATGTCCCTTTCTCCGAGTAGCCGCTCTATCTGCTGGTTTTTCGCCCCCAATCTTTGAGCGTTGTTGGTGACTTGGTCTAGGAGCCTGTCTATTTGTTCTTGCAGTCGAGCCATCAAGTTGTGGCAACGGTCGAGGTCCGCTCTGGCATCTCGGGCTTGCTTGAAAACCCGCTCTCTGAGGACAACATTTGCTTCCCTTAAACTAGTGATGATCTCGGTGTAATCCTCTTCCACCCGTTGTAGGTGAAGTGCATGTTGATGTGCCTCTTTTCTCCAGCTAGCTCGGATCCTCATTGTTTGGGCTTTAGACTCTTCCAATTCTCTTTGGACATCGGCAACTTGGCTTTTCAAACCCTTTATCAATTTTTCGTCTGCCCGACTCCTCAACCGTCTGTCAGCATCCCTTTTCATTTGCTGGATTTGAGCTCTCAGAAAGTCATTTTCTTGTGCCAACTTCTTTTTATCTCCTTCGTTGGCGGCAGTTTGCACATCCATTTCAAATTGGAGCTCTTGGGTCCGTTGTTTTATCCTGCTGATCTTTGTTCTATAGGCTTCTTCTCTAGCCAACCAGTCCCATTGTTCTCGTGACGCTCCAGCAAACTCCCTGAGGTGAGGCCTTTTTGCGGGCCTTTGATGCTCCAGATCTCTACTATACCATGCAGGATATTCCGACGATACTTTGCCCCGGGCTCGATCTCGCACTCGAGTGTCTATTTTTAATGTCCGACACTCACTCCAAATCTTTCGGACCAGTGCTTCAGGGAACTGTCCTCCTGGTCCAATTTCAACTACATGCAGGCTGAGGTCTTCTTCTTTTGGGATTATTTGGCATCATCCCAACTGTCTCAATACTCGACCTGGTGCGTAGGGCTGGATGTTGTTGAGGCCCATTAGCAATAAATACGATTCTGCGGCCGATGCATATATGACTTCTTCCACGGGTAGCCAACCAAACGTCCATTCTATTCCGCCTGGCTGTAGTCGAACGCAAAAGTCGTATCCATCCGCTGATCCCCTCTGGCAACTCATGTCCCTCGACCCTCGCAGGAAATTCTTCTATACAAGTTTTCTTTGGTGAACTATACCTCATAAATTGCGGATGACGACATAAGTGATCGATCATCCACATTTGGAGCAATACATTGCAAGCTTCAAAGAAAGTCCCTCCGGCTTTGCAGATGGTGAGTGCACGAGAGATATCCGATATTATCATGGGAGCCAAAGTACTGTTGTTCTGTTTCATCAAAGTGCTGACGACCCCTGCCACTTGTATGTTGATATTCCCATCTTTTCTAGGAAACATCAATGATCCTAGGAAAGCTATCATGAAGGCGATGCGTCTATGCTCCTCCCATTTTAACTGGTTGTCTCCGCTGCAGATTTTGCTTTTGTGTTTGGTGAAGCCCCCGTAATGACCATATTTGTCATATAGAAATGCCAAAGTGCGGAACCCTTCTGATAAGTCTGGGTTGTGTACAGTTCTGCGGATCTTTACCGTATCCAAAAACCGATGTACTGTCACTACCCTCGGTGCAATAAGGTATTGATCCCTCATAGGGACCTTTGGTCTTCCGACATATCCGGCTAGTTCTTCCAGTGTTGGTGTGAGTTCAAAGTCTGAAAAGTGGAACACATTGTGTGCCGGATCCCAGAATGAGATCAAAGCTCGTATGATGTCTCCTCTCGGGGGAATATTTAGCAGCCCCACTAGATCTCCCAAGTACAACTTAACGGCATCTTGTCCTTGCTCGCCCAAGTCGCTCCACCACCTATGCAAACTTAAGGGGACCTTGTTTATGATAGCTTCGGTTGTATTCTGACTCGTGCTCATTCTGCACATTTATTTAAGGTAATTCTTAGATGAAAGCGAAATTTTTATTTGCCCCAAAACTATCTTTTCTGAAAAACGAAACGGGCCCCAGGAATTGACTGGTCAAAAAAATGGTCGTTAAGGCAAAATTAAATATCTTGGCGTTCCGCCATTAAAACTTATTTAGAAATATATGGGAGTTGGACCCGTTTAAAGGTTGCCTACGTATCTCACACTTGGTGAGAATCAAACTCGCGTAGTTCGGTCCGTCAAAACAACTATCTTTCCTTTATTGACTGTCAAAGAAAACACATTTTGTCAAAAAAACCATTTTGTTGGCAAAGTCAACCTTCTGCCGTCTTTTATTGGCAAACTAAATTTGTTGACTTGTTGGTAAAACGTATTTTTGTATTTTTCTGAAAGATATTTACTTCCCCATACTATTTCCTTTTGTGTTTTTTCTTTTTTCGTTTTTCTTCGGTATTTAAAGGAACCCGGTCAGCATGTCAGTCTAAATAAATGCTCACAACAAATATGATATGGCAAGATGGTCTTTCCTTTCAGGTTACCTGTCCTAGACGGACCCAACCCCTGTGTTGAGTCCCCTAAATCAGAGATGATACAAATAAACGTCCTGAATCTAGGCTCAATATCCCGATGCTTTTCAATGGTACTAGACCGTGTACCCGAGCAGACGACTCGGATTGAAGAGGGGGCTACGTACCGGGGACCCGCGGGATCGTCCGGCTTTGTAACTTATCCTCCCTCTTTTATTATTTTTGGTATTGACACTATCAGAAAAGGGGAGTCTCAACCAGTAAGCACATCCCCCGGGGGTAAGAAGAGAAGGGTTTTCGACACAGTTTTATATACAGTTCACGCAATATCAAAGCGGTAAACATGTAGCAGTTTGTATACACAGTGCAACTAATATTAAAGCGGTAGACATGTAGCACATTAATTAAACATGTAATAAAATCAGATATAGACAAAACAACAATTTAAATGAGCTCGAGTTCTTAGACCCCGAACCGAAGTTCGAGGTTATTTTCCCCAGCAGAGTCGCCAGAGCTGTCACACCTCCTTTTTCTGCACCCGCGAGGGCACGATGGAGTGAAGGAGTTTTTCCAATTAAAGGACAATCGAAACGGGATTTATTTATTTAGTTCAAAGTCGCCACTTGGGAAAATAATGGTGTCCCAAGTCACCGGTTTAATCCCGAACCGAGGAAATTTATGACTCTGTATTACAGTCTGCGAAAATAGAAACCTGGATAAGGAATTCTGTTAACCCGGGAGAAGGTGTTAGGCACTCCCGGATTCCGTGGTTCTAGCACGATCGCTCAACTGCTATTTTTGTTTTTTATCTGATTTCTTTATATATTTTAACTAGGTGCTTTTAATGTTCCGCCTTTTAACTTTAGAAGAATTGCGACGTCACGAAAACACATTTCTAGTCACACCGCAACCGGTACGCCTGTGACTTTAATGCATTTCAGTTTCGCCGAGAATAAGATTTGGGTCACATAAATGCGCACCCGTGATTAGGAAAGTAATTTTATTAAAGCCGTGCCTAAAGATTCTACGCCTTGTTAACTTCGGGAAGACCGTGAAATTTACTAAACGGTTCTTCCGAGTCTAAGGTTTTTATAACAATTTATTTGAGGGCCCCACAATTGTGTATTTAGTGCGGCGAGGCTCGTCTCATTTTTATTAAAGGCCAACCCTAACATAACTATGTTTTGTACTTAATTGGCCTTCAATAGTAGACCAAAGTTCTAATTTATTTATTCTTGCAGATTTTAAACCAAGTGGGCCAATGGCCCAAAACTTACGAAAGCAAACCCCAAGCCCGTTTACTAAAGGACACAATTCCAAAACCGACCAAAATAACGCGACATTATGCAAGTATCTAGAACAATTAAAGAATTGAGAATCAAGGACAGTGAAACAAAACTTAGCAAACAATTTGAGCCATTCCGACACTTTCAAACAAACCAATTAACTCATTAGCAGTTGCATTTCATCTTTGGAGCTAAAATTAAAACTAAGTTAACTACCAACTTAACCACTCATCTCATTCATCCCATTATTGCACTGATAATTCTTTGAAGCATGCAAAATTAATTGATCGTCCAAAGCACGACACAAGATAGTGAACTACTCTTAGCACAGGGAAGATTAAGCAATATGACTGAACATTGAAGTAAATGTGGGAGCGTTTTCATATTATTGCATCAGACACGTGACGCGAACAATCCAACACTACATATGAAACATTGAATTCGCAGCCTCTTTATGATTGAAACACTCTTGAGCTTAACTGGAAATTATTGATATTAAAAGCATGGGATCCTTAATTCAATTGACTAAACTTTCAAGGTGGTTCTCTGTTAATTCTACTTCATTCCTAAGAGTAAAAGTTAGAGTTCATGACTTAATCAATTTCCCATAGGATCTAACGAACATTTTACCAAAAGAATTCATACAAAGAACACCTAACCATAAATCCATCTCAATGATCAAGTGATCATCAATACATTTAAATCCGTGACAAATTTCTCAAACCAATGGCCAATTTACAAAAGAAAGAAAACGAGTAGAACAGAATAAGTCAATAACTAAAAGAATCAGCACTTCAATTTACTTCCATGAGCTTGAAATTACAAATGTGTACCTGAAATTGGAATTGATGAGAAAGAGAAAGGATCAGCAGTAGCAACAATGCACCAACAGCAAACCGCAAACCCAGTGATAACCAATAGCAACAAACAACAACCAAAAGATAGACCACAGCAGTAAAGCAAACCAACAGCAGTAGCAGAAGAACTAAGAACCACAGCAGTAAAGCAAACCAACAGCAGTAGCAGAAGAACTAAGAACCACAGCAGAATCAACCACAACCAGTAACAGAATAAGGAATCCCCGGACCAGCAGCACAGTCGACAACAATAATCAAAAATTAACCCAGTAGTAACACAACACCACCACAACCAATGGCAAAGCACAATCAGCAGCAGTAGCAAAGAATGACACCAAGACTGCAGCAACCAACAAACGAAACAATAACCAAAAGCCAATGAAACAGTAACTTTCAGTCTATACTCCCCAGCTCTCTCTATCTATATTTTTGTATATGTGTATTTTGAATCCTTACTGTGTGTCTCCCCCTTTTTCTCAGGTTTTCCTCTGTATTTATAGCTAAAAACAGACCTTTTATCACTTGAAACACTTAAACTAATCCCCTCCCCCATCTTTGCCCATGTTATTCTCTTTTACCTCCACTACTACATGTCTAGGCATGGGTTTGTCACTTAAAATCAGTAGCAGGGGACAACTGGTGGGCTGCTCTGCTGTGGCAGTAAATTCCACTGATCAGTCTCATGTGCAGGACATTAACAGTATTTAAAAATACTAACACATAACTTCCTAGTCAGCTAATTCCCAACCTCATTTCAGTTTCAAATAACTTCCTAATTTAACAACAGAATCAACAATTACTAAATAGAACATTTCAATTCAAGCAAGGAAACAAACAATCCCCGAGGTTTCACACCATAAACAAAATTAGACTTAAGTTCAAAACCATACTCCAAAATGGAAATTTGTCAGTTTTAACTAGCATCGTTCCCCATTGTTCTAAGCAAACAGACCTATATAACTAATCGACGATGCTCGACCAATCGATTGTAATACACACAATTAAGAACAGTCAATCACATAGAAACCAGTAACTCGACACATTCGGACAGATTCAGAAAATAGGGGATTCAATCATTCGACGATTGTTAACTCGAGTCGAATGTTCATTCTAATAGCGAATACACTCCAGGAAATCACAACAACAACAAATACGGGCCAAATAAAAGGCCTTGGAGGAGGAGAACAGAACCATTAAGAAGAATTCGACAAATCAACGAAATTTAATTTAAACAAACAAACAGGTATTAATATAAGTGAATAGAATAAGGAAAAGGAAAGTTTTACCTTAGAGACTCAAAGAGAAGATAACTCGGATTTGTTCTTGGATTCAACTCGGGCTTGGACCTTTTGTTATTGAGGCCAATGGACCTTAATTGAGGTGTTTCCAATAATGAAAACATCCCAATTAAGGTCTATTAGACCTCAATTAGGCAGAAATCGAAATTAGGGTTCATGGCCGAGATTTTGGGGTTTGTGCATTTCTGGTTAAATTCGAACCAAACCAACGTTATACGGGGTATGAGGGAGGTCTAAGGAGTGATTGGTGTGAATTTGGGGTTGATTGGAATAGGTTTATGTTTTGCTCGAGACTTCAATTGAAGATTCGAAGCGGCTTAGAGAGATTCGAAGTTAACGAAGGGTGGATTTGGAGAGGAGGCGTCGGGGTGGTTTAGGGGTGTGATTTTGGCGGTCATTGGCGTCGTTGCCGCCGGCCTAAGGGCGGTGGGGTGCGGTGGCGGCTAGGGTTCCTCATCTCTTTCAGAGATGAGGCTTGAGAGATGAAGAGGGGTCTGTTTGGGCGAATGAAACGGGGGGGTAAGGGTTTGGGGTGTTTTGCTATACCAAAATACATAGGTTGATCTCAGCCGTTGGATTGATTGAATTATACGGCTGTGATTTAAGCTCTTTGGACCGGTTCTGGACAAAAGGATTGGGCTGGGGTGTCGTTTGGGCCGCTGAGGGGTAGGACGACTTGGGCCGGCAGGATTGGGGCGGATGATTTGGCCCAAGTCCTTTTGCTCTTTGTATTTTCCTAGTATTATAACTCTTATATCTATTTTTTTGTATTTTATTCTTTTGTATTATTATTTTTTCTATTTTTATTTTTTTTATTTTTTTATTTTGTAATTGTTTGAAGCTTATTGAAAATTAAACTAATTACCTCTTTTTGACAATTTTCACTTTTAGAAAAAGAATTAATTTTCTAAAGATGCAATTTTTGTATTTTCATTTATCACACACAAATAACATGCAAAACAATTAACACAAAATTCACACAAAAATTTAAAAGTAATGAAAAATCATTTATTTTGAATTTTATAGGAATAACTCATGTGTAGGGTAAAAATCACGTGCTCACAGAAAGTATATTATTTTCTCCCCTCACAAGTGGTTCAGGGTCAGGAACCAAATAATTCCCTATTATTATTATTGATGTGCGGTTTATATTTTGATTATCATCATAACATACAAAGATGGATTCTCAAAGTTGAGGAAACACGTTAGTTTTTCTAACACGAGGGGGAGACAAGATAAAACAATTGAGAAAAGTTACATGGAATAATTATCATTTATACATCGAGATCCTCGAATATAATAATATGAAGTTGAAGTTCATAAAAGGATAATTCATGTGCAATTTATTGCAAAGCATGCCTGACGCATTTGCTGGCCCAAAGAAAGTAACTATATTCTCATTGAAAATGCTCATATTATAATAAGTCCTAGAAGGACAAAATCTATGGTAAGCTTAAAGCGTATAGACAAATAAGTTTCAAATAAACTTCTTGATAAAGAAGGTGAGCAAATGATCAAAATGATCATAATAAAGGAGGCAAGTGATCTAGAAGATCACATAACATAACACTTCTTATTATCTCATGAGAGATTCAAGTACCTGAATACATGAATGAAGAGATTTCTATGTTATGTCATTATGAAAATACATTGAAACCGATATAAAATCTTTGTCGACGTCAACCTTCAAGAAGCTAGTGTACAAGATTGGGATGTGAAGGCTCAAGGATGTGAATTGATGCTCTCATCAGGGGAGTTAATGCGTGTTGCACTCTTTTTCCCTTATAAGGTTTTGTCCCACTGGATTTTCTTTGCAAGGTTTTTAACGAGACAACCAAAAGGCGTATTGCATATAGGTGTACTCTTTTTCCTTCTCTAGATTTTTTTCCCATTAAATTTTCTTTTAGTTAAGGTTTTAACGAAGCACATTATCTGTTGAATAGACATTCATGGGGAGTGTTATAAATAGAATTCTATATATAGTGAATGTCTATATTTGGAGAGATTTTATGGTTTATTACTTGGTGGCTAAGTCACCATCTTCCTATAAATACATGGTTCTATTCCATTGTAATTCATTCCAAAATCAATAAGAATTCTTCCTCTTTACTTTTCTCTACAATATTGCTCTTATTTTTTTATTATTTTATACCATTTGTAAAATGTTATATTTAAAGTAAAGAGTATCAGAATCTAAGATAAGATAGAATCTTAACAAAGAGAAATGGATTAAGTTATCTACTTCCACAATAATATGATTATGAAAATATTTAAAAAGGTTTATTTTTTATAAAATGATATTTTAATTTAAAAAGTACTCCTACTAAGAAGGAAATATATTATCTTTCCTCTTCCTCTCACTTCATTATTCTTGTGTTTCTCTCCTTCTTCCTCTGAAATGCTGCTTCTCTGACATCCTCATTCATTCCCTCTGAATTTCATCCTTTCTCCTTTAGCTTCCACCTAAAATATTGTCACTACTGTTTCTATAACCAAAATCAATTCTTTACAAAAATAACCAAAATTCTTGAATTTTCCATAGTTATTTTCCTCGACTGTTCACAACCATGCCTGTTGTATTTTCTGAAAGCTCAACAATTTCAGACCAAATTAGATACAGAAAACCCAGAACTCAAAACCAACAACATGATTTAGATCCAATTCCAATATTATCTTCTTCTACTCGCTCAAAGCCTACAATTTCCTCTCTACTTTTAGCACCATTTTCTCCTTCAAGTCCAACCCATGAAAACCCAACAACAACCAGTACCACGTCTACAGTTATTTCCACTAAAAAGAAAAACTTTACGACATTTAGAGGACTGGGTTGTACGGCTTCATCTCAAGTGTCGGTTCCTGCTGTAATTAGAACTTCTGCTGACTGGGATTCCAAGAGAGTCAAGAAGAAAAAACAGAACAGTAACAAGAACAAATCCGTTAATTCTGCTGTTACTGTTAACGGAGGAGGGATTGGGTGCAATAATATTAATGTTATACAGAATAATACGTCATCATCATCGAGCTGTGTGGGTGTTCCTGATGTATGGTGTGGTCCTGGAATTGGATTAACTACTGATGCTGCTTCTGTTGATTGTGTTGTTTCAAGAAGACCCGTCTCTGGTAGGGGAAGAATTGAAAATGACAAGGTTACCCCTAGAGAGGTACTGTTATGTTCTGTTTTCGTGATTGTAGATTGCTTCAGCATGAGAATTGCTAGGCCTAGTTTGTTGACTGTTGGATGTTTACTTATAGTTATTGGTTTCTTATGTCACAAATATCTTTGAGTCTTAAGCTTTGGATTTGCTCTTGGACTATTGGTGAAGTATCTTTCACCAGGTTAAGGCTGTGTAATAGACCTTTGTCCGTCCCTTCCCCAGACCCGGGCATAGCTGAAGCTTAGTGTACCAGGCTGCCATTTTTATCTCTCACCAGGTTGAATTTCAGGGTCAGGGCAGTTTCTCTCTCATTGTATATTTGTTATTACGAAATTAGGTGTCAATGGTAATTATCTTTTAAACTTAATTCATTAGCTGGTTTATGTTTAGAGTTAGCTGATGCAGAAAGGAGAAAGGTGCTCCTCAATAGATATGTCATCTCTTTACCTCCCTGCTCTCTATGCTGTAGCTTACGTCCTTTAGATTTGTCAGTTACTGATATTTCCAATATCACATTTTACCATCTTTCCCTTAAAGAATTGATGTTTTTGATTCTCAAAGTTATTTTGTAAGTCATGCTTACTGATCCTACATAATAAAAAAGCAAAAAGGGTCATGCTTGGTTATCCTTCTGCTCGATCTCTCATTGTTAGTTCTGCTTGTTTTTCTCGCTTTTGTACTTCTTTGCCTCGTTGTGAAGTGACATTAATTCATTTTCTCACCAGTTTCACTTTTGAATTTATGTTGTAACTTCAGCTTAATGGAGTTAGTAGATGAATGTTGAATATATAGTTTACGTTCTATTTTTTTATAAAGTTGGTTATAAGGTTTGCACAAGTTAATTCTTGCAAATCTAACAATTGTTTCCTTTTGTTTCTGTACAGCATCCTGTACGAAGAATGGTGAGCCCAGAAGACAACCCTTTTCTGGATATAGAAAGTAGCCTTGGTGTACCACGATCCCAAGTCGAATTATTTGCATCTAGGCATCATCGACATTCACGCCATGGTTATTCGGAAGGGCTTGCAGAGGTGAGTTTATACATACTTTACTGCCACACAGATTTTAGTTATATCTTGCTGTTTCACCGCCTTTTGTCATGTAATTGTGAAGTTGTTATTTGTGCGTGAATGTCCAAGTAAAAGTTAGTTTTCCGGTGCTCAGGAGCATCTAGCTGTGAACCCACAGTACCTTGCTGAACAATGATCTCGACTCATTGGAATATCTTTTAATTCTACAATTGTCATGTTCTTTAGAAGGAAACGGTATAAAGGAAATAGGTTTTTGCTCAACTTTTTGTCCAGATTATTGCTGGAAAACAGCAATCTGAGCAGCTTGGTATAGAGGCTTTACATGCTGATGCATCCTGCTAACGATTTTTGCCGTGGTGTTTTAAATATGTCTAGTTAGCTAGGAAAATGCCCAGCATGTGTTTATTGACTTGTTTAAATTAGTTGTGCGTGCCAAATATAATTAAACGAGAGGTCATGCTTAGCCCCACAAGGAAATGCTCGTGCTCCCTTTATCACAGGAATTGAGCATAATTAGCTCAATGCTGTCAAAGTTCGATGCTATAGTTTGACATAGTAAACAAAAGCATTTTCTCTTTTTGAAAACATCTTAAACTTGATCTAATTTCTGTCCTATTCCCATGCCTTAAATTGCTTTATGATCTTAATAATGGTTAAGCCGTCTGCGGACCTAATTTAATGGAGTTGAGGAGAAATGCACAATGGGATAGTGTGCATGGATTTTGGGGGATAATGTTTGCTTAAGGTTCTGAAATGTGATAGTCTGCAATACTTCGTCACTGTAATCTCCTGTATTGTGCCCAACTGCCATGGATCAACTGGAACCAATCTTACGGAGACAATATGCATGATCTTTGTGGGGTGTGATTGCAGATTGTGATGCTTCAAAATAGTCTTATGGGAGGAAGAACAGTTGGTCTTGATCGATATCGGGACTTGAGACTTGACGTGGATAACATGTCATATGAGGCAAGTCATTCCCTTGTCAGTCTAGCCATCCTTTTAAATATATCTCATCTTCTCATAATCAATGACCACCCTTTAAATAAACAGGAATTGCTGGAACTTGGTGATAAAATTGGACATGTCAACACAGGATTGAGAGAAGACGAGATAGCTCGATGTGTTAGAAGGACCAAGCCCTTCTTTTTGAACAATTTATCTCTTATCTGCACAGAATTAGAAAGGAAGTGCAGCATCTGTCAGGTTTATTTCCAAAAAAATAACTCTTTTGACATTATTTTCGTTACTTGCTCTTCTGGAAAACTTATTTTGGTTTTTCTAACAGTCGACTCTTTGTCCTTTCTGCTTCTCCCAATACAGGAGGAATATGAGGCTGAGGATGAGATGGGAAAGCTGGATTGTGGACACTTCTATCACATTCGTTGTATAAAGCAGTGGCTGATGCAAAAAAATAGTTGCCCCGTTTGTAAATCTGCAGCTATGTCTAATGACTAAACATCAAAAACATTTCCACCCCTCATGAACCTGTTCTTCTTTCTGTATAGCTTCTGTTGTCATTACAAGCTAGAAAATTCTTTACAGGGCGTTTCTATCCTATTTTATTACTGAAAATGATTTTTCTGTTGTTTGAGTGGCAATCCAATATGGGTCGTAACGAGTGGTACACAATGTATTAGCCCTCTTGTTTGAGTACAGGGTTGAATGGTACAAAATCTACTACAATTAATTTTACATGTATTGCAGATGGGTTTCTGCTATTCTATGTCAATATTGGTTTGGTGCTTCATAATACAATTCAAATTTTCATGGCAGTTTAGTCCGTTTGTTTATATTTGCACCCCAATACCAAACCCAACTTTATTACTACAGGGGAAATTATTGGATGGAAATAGATGTGAGCCTCAAATTGACAAATGCTGCAGCTGGTATATGTGTCTTTATTAAGGTGGGTATTTTGGTCTAGATAATGGAAACTTGACACCATCATGTTACCATTTAAGGAGTGGGCCATCTCATATAGTCATATTAAGTGAAGTGCATTGAGCTTTCTTAATAGTGGGTCAGTGCCAAGCAATCACTTTCGCCAAAATAAGTGGACCTTGATTCCTTCGTTTTGTGATCAAGATTTGTGGACTGGGAGTGGGCACGATGTCAACCTCAATATCTCTTTTGCTATAACAATGAAATTAGAGCAAAATCAAAATGGCCATATATGCAACTGCTCTATGAATGAATTGTATATTTCATACTTCTTAACTGCACATCTTTTATACCCACAATCGTTCCTAATTATCTTTCAGAGGGAACTCGATGTTCATACTTATCACTAGAGTTGGATTGCATGGGCTCCTGTCTTTATGTCCATCTTCATGTCCGTTAAGCTTCTCCCACTGTCGCACAGTATTTTCACTGTGGCAGAGCTAATCCATCGATAAATGAGTTAGTAATCTGCTACAACCTCACACGGCACTGGTTGCAGAGGAAGCTACACTCTATCATGTCGACTGAGGAATTCAATTATGTATGGATATACTTGATAGAATGCCTGCATTTAGAACTTCATCTGCTTAATATAGGTTCATAAATTTCCAGAGGTTGAAGAGAACATTGCATCATGTCCATCACTAACTTATTAGCAGTAGATTAGGTAAAAATTAAAAAACTAATTTAATATCACATACCATTCGTCCACCGACCAGATCATAATGGCCATAATTTGGACCCCGAGGTTCACCAAATACTTTATACGTGACCAAGTCTTCAGGAATCAGCTTGGCAGTTTCTAGTACGTTAACACGGGAGTAAAAATTAGCAGTCAGCTTAAAGAAACGACTGGAAGAAGGTCAATATGAGAGCAAGCATGATAACAAATCACAAAATGATAATATACCATACACAGCTTCAGGAGGACAAATAAGGTCTCTGTCCCCTGCAAGAGCTAAAACAGGCACATTGCTTTTGTGAATATGGTCTTTGTAAAAGAAAGTCCCACTTCTATTCCTTAGACCACCCTTTTGGAAGACTGTTGATAGCTGTGACAGAAGTTTAGCAGGAATAGTGCCTGCATAGATATAACCATGTGATACTCCATAAATAATAGCTGTAAAGGTACTCAAAGAGTTTCTTTTATCTATTTTCTTTCTTATTTTCTTTATCAGTTTGGAGTGCTGGGTAGTTTGGAGGATGCAACATTTTAATCTATTGAAGGCTTTCTGATAGGACAAGTGGGGTTGCTCTGATGGTAAGCAACCCCCACTTCCAACCGAGAGGTTGTGAGTTCGAGTCTCCCCAAGAGCAAGGTGAGAAGTTCTTGGAGGGAAGGATGCTGGGAGTCTATTTGGAAACAGCCTCTCTACCTCAGGGTAGGGGTAAGGTCTGCATACACACTACCCTCCTTAGACCCCACTAAGTGGGACTATACTGGGTTGTTGTTGTTGTTGTTGAAGGCTTTCTGATAGATGTTAGGTGTGCAAACTGCAAAGCAACATGTTAGCAATGTTCTAATGGTCTCAAATGCAACACAACAATTGACAAACTCGGTCAATTTGTACATCAAAATGCTTGGACGGGGATCTGCTTGACAGAGAGTTATGTTGGTGCGCTTAAATTTAGAGTAATTTCAGATATAAAACCTACAAAGATTTAATGGAGTACAGCACAGAGTAACAAAAAAGTAACATTATAAACTATCCGAGTTCAACTGTGTTGATGTCCTCAGGTAGAAGATATGCAATGACACCCAAATGATTGGAGGAGTAAAACGTTAGATTCATTTGTGCAATGACATAGCAGTCCATGATAATCGACAGCCGTGGAAAACTAAGAAACTGAAACAAGATTTCTTGTATAATAACACCTATCACAGGCAAATGCTTCTACGAACAGTGTGAAAAAACTTGATTGCCTGTTGGATATTGCTGTTATTGTGTAATGCCGTACAATGATACCAATTTTGTTTAGGATGGAGTGCACTTGTTATCTCCAAGTCAAGAGTTCACCTAGAAGCGACTAACCATAAAAGTAGAGAATCAATAAATAGAGCAAAGAAAACAGCACAAGTCAATCATGTTTTGCATCTCTTCTCAGTGATGGTTATGATATTTGACGAAGAAAGAAAACCAGCTCATACTTACAAAAGTTTTTCAAGACAAGTCTCTCAAACATTTCTGGATGCATCATATTTTCCGCAGATATCTGAGGATTTAACCATGATAAGAGATATGGAGGATGAGATGCAAGAGGATAGATGGCTGCGAGTAATGCTCCAAGTGGAACAACTGGAAGATTCACAGCCTTTGCAGGATCTACCTGAGCATCCACCAACAATTAAAATCCTCTTTTCATCACATTAGAGATAAGCAAATGTTGCAATCTATTTGAAACCCTAAAGTGCAGCACATGATCTCTTCCATTTTACTTACCAAGGGTAAAAGCGTTTTCAGGGATGACCGTGAAGTAGTGTAGTCCAGCGATGAACCCAAAGTGATGACAGATTTCAACTCGGTGCACTTTCCTATGGAACCTGGTAAATTGATAGACATTAATTTAGATGGAGGTATATATATACTGCAGTAAGTGACACATATCGTCCCTCTTTCCCAAAATGTTTGGCGGCACTAATCTCTTCCCAAGGTACACACTAAATAAACTTAGACCTAATTTCACCATTTTGATATGAGGAGAATTGCAACTTATAGTACTCATTGTAATTTGGCGGCCGAGGGTCTACCGAAAACAGCCTCTCTACTCCTCCGGAGTAAGGGTAAGGTCTGCGTACACACTACCCTCCCAGACCCCACATGTGGGATCTCACTGGGTTGTTGTTGTAGTACTCATTGTAATTTTGAGATGAATTAGTCTACCCTGATTTTAGCTCTGAGATTTCGTCAAATTGACTCTCGAGGAGTAATTGTTTAATAATAAACATACTGCTAGTAATCGTTCCTTTTACTGAATAAAAAACCAAAGCACAATCCAAAGGATTATTTGTCTAACTTGGGCTACCATTTTCCCCCAAAACTAAGACAAGAAAATACAAGAGTAGTAGTGGATCAGAAGGTGTTATACCATTTTGTGAGAGCATTGCATACAGCAAGATACCTCCCATAGAATGGCCAATAGCGAGCAACTTTCCGTCCTTCGGTCTGCATTGGTTCCTTATGTAGTCCATCTACATAAACAACAACAGACGCACTAACTAGTAACTAATGCACGTCAAGTGCATAAATATAATAATCTTAGAAAAGCTCCTGTATTATATTACACAAGGAGATAAAGACCAATCTATTCAAAATCCATGCCACGAGATGTCACCTCACCGCTGTAGGCACATCTTCTTCCAAGTAATGATCGAAGTCCCAGTTATACTTCCCAATTAGATGAAGCTGTTTCAAGAAATCTTCTACTGTAATAGAAAAGCGGCTTTGCAAACCAGTAAACTGAGAGATTGGTTGTTGACTTTCCTCAACAATATTTCCAAGTCCGTGACCAAATTCCCTGAGTTGGTTTGCAATAGTAGACACTTGTGTAGCATCTTGTAATCCTGAAATTTTTACCCAAATATGATTGTGATGGCAATGAAACTGCCTTTTAACAGGGTTGTACATTTTTTCCCAATTGCTTCCTGATTGATTTTGTATGCTAAGGGATAATTAATCCATTAACACTGACCTTCATCTTGACCAATTTTTGTGCTCAAGCCAGCTCCTCGAACTTCAAGAATCCAAGTATCAAATCCTTGGTAAGACATATACCGTGCAAAAGATGACTGCAAGTAACCAAATTTTTGATTTCAAAGTTAAACCATCAAACTGACATCTAGCTAAAATCAAAGACAAACCAAAAACTGGGAAATCAGAATAAAATTTAAGAATGACCACATCAGCTCACACAGATATCTTTTGCTTGTATCTTGCACTACATCTCGACGAAAGCCATAAGATCAATCTAGGAAAGTAGAAAAAGCACCACACCCTCAGTTATGATGAGATGACTGCACTATGTAATTAGACAGGTACAGAGTAGTGTACGTTTACGATTATAAAGTGTGAGAACCTATCTATGGAAGCATAGATGGTATATTAATTTTCACAGTCTGTTATAAAATTTGGACATTTAAGCAAATAGATGTCAAACATGAAACAGCCATCCCATTATTCGAGGTGAAAGAGAGGAGGATATGTACTGATGTTGACATATTTGTTATTAAGAGAATAGGTTAAAACCAAACCGTCTATCCGCTGTTATGAACCATGGACTTAACATACAATTTACTCTGCTAATGCATTACGTACAACAGGACAAAAAGTGTGCAAAGGAAATTCTTGAAGTTATAAGCAACTACCCTATCATCAACAAGATGCCCAGAACTTGGAAAAAGGACTAGCCGACTGGTACATGTTGAGGAGGAATAAAAAAACAGAGACTTACACCAGGGGCAAGATCATAGCCAATGGCATTAGTGCCTACTCCGGACAACAATAACAGAGGATGATTCCTGCGGCTCCGCTGCACACACATTTTCACATTATATCTATACATATTTATAGTATTCGGAAGGCAAGGGGAACGAAGCTTTCCAAGCTTAATATATATATGCGTAGTAATATTTTTTAGATTATCTATAAACAAATTATAGAGTTCAATTTCAATGTAGATAACCTGTTGTGAAGGCAAGTAGCGCCATAGGGCGAGTTTCCATTCATTGTTGGGAAGGGGAACGTAATGAAGCTCATCGGCCGTACAAACAGAGGGCTTAGGGCTGGTTCTACCACCTGCGCTACTACTGATGCAGAGTGGCCGCAACCTCTGGGGTCGATTACCAACGGCAGCGGCGGGTTCTACGGCGGAGAAAGACGGAAGGCCAGCCGGCGCGTGAATCGCCCAACGGAAATCCGATGGAGCAAAAGCAATCATTTTATTATACTAGTAGTATTTAGGAGCAACAAGTGGTTAGTGTTTGTGTAGTCTAGAATGAGACGCATTAATTAATATTTGATGCGTAAGCTGCGAATTTCCAAATTGAGTGTGATAGTATCTTAAATGCATGCAACATGTGCACGTGTCCGTTGCTATTGCTCCGCCTACATAACACTAATTCCTGTGTCCCAAGTTTAATTTCAGTATTTATTAAATATATATATAGGGTGTGTTTGGTACGAAGGAAAATATTTTTTGGAAAAATATTTTTCTGAAAAAAACTATTTTTTACTCTTTAACCAAACATAGAAAATATTTTCCGGAAAATGTTTTCCACTTACCAACCAAACAAGAGAAAATAAGTGATAAATCCACTCATTTTCCATGAAAACATTTTCTAGGAAAACATTTTCCTTCGTACCAAACACACCCATAGAGTTTAAAATATTAACGTAAGGTATAAATAGTAATGTGACATAAATAGAGTAATAATAAAGAAATGGTAAGAAAGGTTAATATCACATTAAATTTGAAAATTCTAAAAATTGTTAATAAAATGGTTTGTGGAGAAAAGGCAAGGCAATTATTATCCAGAAAATGAGTAGAAGAGGAAAGATGAAAGAGAGAAGTGCCCCTTTTGGCCACAGCCTGATTCCATATTACGTATTGAGATATTTGATTTCTTATCCGTTTATATTAGTGAAAGAGACGCTATTGAGTAACATCAACAACACAAAAATCTTCTCACTATTGTAAGATGGAAAAAGAAAGTGAATGATAACAAGTACAAAAACATAAGCTCTGTCCAATCAAAATATCATTACTTGGATATTTTAAGTGGAGGATACACATGTGCCTTCAATATTTCCACAAAAGTCCATTGCAAAATTATAAAATCAAAACTGCTACCTGAAAGCATTGGAAATTAAGTCCATTCACTTTAG
This sequence comes from Nicotiana noctiflora, assembly GCA_032618575.1. Taxonomy (NCBI): domain Eukaryota; kingdom Viridiplantae; phylum Streptophyta; class Magnoliopsida; order Solanales; family Solanaceae; genus Nicotiana; species Nicotiana noctiflora. The sequence continues at coordinate 76,106 of JASVEL010010007.1, forward strand.
TAAATATCTACACATCTACAAAACAATTCAGATTTTTCTTTCAACGGTGTAGTAGTAGTAGTTGATAAGCAAACAATACCCCAAATGAAGTTTCAACCAAGATTTTTATTTTTTATAAGCATGAATCATGCATGATTCAGAATGTCATCCTTGAGGTGACGAAAAGTTTACAAGAGAAAGAATGTGTTTAGCAATTTCAACAGATGCATCTGGCTTCGCAGCCTTGAGAGCTCTCTCTGACATCTCTCTCATCAATCCCCCATTATCTGCAAGTATAACATTAGAATCCAGAGGTGTGTTATGAGGGTCGGTTCAATAATTCTTACATAATTAGCACAAAGATTTTGATAGGAACAGTAACATGTTTCAGAAAACACTTTAAAGATGCACCTAGAGCAACCAAAAGGGTCCAACAAAGCAGAGGACATTATAGTGCAAAAACTGATAAAAGACGAAGGAAAATGGTGTTCATAAAGCCCAAAATTTCTACTCCCTTCTGAAAGAATAAATCAGTAGAAAACCTTAGCCGAATGAAAGAAGACAAATTAGGTAACACGAGAAACACTAAAAGAGATGCAAAATGCTAATAATCCAGATCATCACAAGGCTATGGTCAAAGTATTCTCCTTTGGAAGGAAAAATAAAACTAGAACGAGTACAACAAATTTACAGCAAGATTCCTGGTCCATTCTATATGCCATTCGATGTGGTGTTTGGTATAACACCTCCTATGTGCCATTCAATGCAATGGGCTGCTTTTTATGTATTTGTGTTTTTTTGGAAGCCATCTAAAACATACACTTTCACTTTCAGTTTTTAATCTGGTATGATGTTTATATGAAATGAATCCATGAATTTCATAAGAAGGGGATGGATGGATTATATCTCATGAGTAAAGCCAAATATACCTAATCTTCAGCATTGTAGGAACTATAGCAATCTTACTCTCTTATTCATTTTTAGTGACACTTCTTTATAGAGCTAAGAGATACTGGGGAGATGTAATTAGGCGGGACATGGCCTTCCGAGGACATGACCCTAGATAGGACAGCCTGGAGGTCCAGTATAAAGGTTGTAGGATAGGGGCTTCTAGAGCTTTCGTACTCTTTTCCCGGAGTGGGTGAGGCGCGGTAGGGCCACCCTTAGAGGATTAGTTTGCGTTCTCTTATGGTAGTCATTTCTGGTAGCTACTGTTTTAATATTATTGCATGCCGATTTATTTATGGTACATATGTCTCTTATAGTTAGTTAATTATTTATGCGATGTATGCTGGTGTAACTAATGCTGTTTTCGTTTTTGTTTTTGTTTTCTTTTCTTTTCCCTGCGCCGAGGGTCGATTGGAAACAACCTCTCTGCCCTCTTGGGTAGAGGTAAGGCTTGCCTACATATAACCCTCCTCAGACCCCACTTTGTAGGAATATACTGGGTTGTTGTTGTTGTTGTTCTTTATGGAGCTAAGGCATCCTAGCTCTGTTGTTTCTTTTACCTTTCTGAGAATCTTGATCTATATATTGATACTAAACACATGCACGTATAAATGCTTATGTCAACCAATTAAAGTCGATCAAATAAGTATCTTGAATGATGGCAACCCTTCTTCACTCTTCTTATCTCTCAAGTGTGTCAAAGATTCTGTGATTACTGATTTGTGAGGAGCGAGGACATCAGGAGAGGAGTATTTCTCAAATTTGCTAAGCATGGTAAATGCATCTGCATCCTCTTTCGGCAGATCTCTAAAATGTGAGAATAGATTTAAAGATATTCTAGGTCTAAAGTGCCATATTTCTTGTTTGAAGCTCGTCAAACATGAATATAGCTGCAGTCTAACCAATTACCAAACTCAACAGTACACCAGGTAAATTTGTAGCTTTGGTACCATGCACCAACTCCCACCGCCCCAGTTTTACATATTATTAGTCATGTCAATGTCCAGCATGGATTTAGCAGAGTTACATATTCACAATCAAAATCATAGATATTCAGATGAAGAGAAAAACTGAAGTTTATTAAACAAAACCATGACAGCAAGATGATGTATGGATTGTTTTTTGATTAACTGCAATAAGCAGAATAATACTAGCCATACAAGACAGAACACCATACCTAAAATTTCTTCAACAGCACTTTTAAGAGTCAGAGAATCAAGTTCATCTTCAGTTATAACCCTTGAATCAGCTACATCAGCCATTAGGCAAGCATTGTGAAATTGATGTCCTTCAGCCACATTCGGTGAAGGTATCTGCAAAAAATTCAAGAGAAAGCTATAAAGAAGTGTTTTATTAATGAACTAATTTCTCGAATCTGAAACACCCGAGTTGTAAAACCATGCAGCCAAAATATACGTATCATCATATAGGAAAGCATGGATAAACAAAGCCATACTTCAGCTATGAATTGTAAGTTAACGTAAATTTTGGACCAAATGCTATGGTCCTCTACTTAATCTCTCTTGAACATTCTCCACCTATCTAATTGCGATCATTCAGAGGGGCTGCTGTTTTGATGCATGTTGTGTGTCCAATAAACATTACACATGAATAGAGTTGTCCCCCATCAAATTTCCTCCACCAAATGCTAAAATCAAACTATGAGCCGCAAGGCCTTTGCCTCATGGATCAATAAAATTTCAGACAGACTATTAGTTTATTACCAGAATACAAGGTTTCCCAGCAGCCAAGATCTCGGAGCAGATCATTGCTCCAGCTCTAGATACAATAAGGTCTGCAGCAGAGTATGCTAAATCCATTGAATGCAAGAACCTTCACCAAGTTAGGATCAAATCAGATTAAAACGGAGAAAAGGACATCTCTTATATTAAAGAAATTGGCCTGAAATGCAAATTTTGCCATATAGCAATTTACAATTCTCCAGTTTAAATCAGGAAATAAAACATCTATAGCACTAATGATGATAAAAGTATTTATGTTAAGACAAAACAACACTCACGGGGTAATGTATAGTCGGGGATGGAACTTCACGAGGCTCTCCATCTCATCAAATGCTAGAATGCCCGTCTGCCATATTAAAAACAAGTCTTTCCGTTCGTCTAACATTTCAGAATACAAATGCAAGATAGCAACATTAAGTGCATTGGCACCCAAAGAACCTCCAAGAATCAACACCACTTTACCATCCCCCTTCCCTACAACCGCATTTGAAAAGAAATGACGCCTTGCCACAGCCTTGGACGCATATTGCCTCAACGACAATCTCACTGGATTTCCGCACACCACGCATTTGTTCTTTTGCCAGAAACAATCAACACTAGAATTAAATGCAGCAAACACTTTGTCAGCAAATAGTGAAAGCACCCGATTAGCAACACCGGGTACTGAATTTTGTTCTTGGATAGCTAGTTTAATGCCTTTGAGTCCAGCAGCTAGGCAAATCGGAAACGAAACAAACCCACCAGTGCCAATTACAATATGGGGTTTGAAGTCTTGAAGTATTAGAAAACTTTTGATTAGGGATTTAATGAGAACATAAGGGAGGACGAATAAATTGTAGAGAGAGATGAAGGGCCGGCCCAATGGTGCGGCTTGAATCGGTGTAAAAGAATATCCTGCTGTCGGCACTGCAGTGCTTTCCATTCCAGTTGGGAGCCCAACAAAGAGTATTTGGGCATTTGGGTCAAGGGTTTTGAGATCATCAGCAATGGCAATAGCTGGGTATATATGGCCACCTGTGCCCCCTGCAGCCAATATGATTCGAAGAGTGTCAGTTCCACTTCCAGCAGCTGCTGTTGAAATTTGATCTTCGGGTTTGTTTAGAGAGAGACAGCTACTGATCTTGAGATTCCTGAAGTCAAAGCAAATAATTGAAATATTTTACGCACAAAAGCATAAACGTAACGAATATATTTATGGAGAGAAGAGAAACAGAGCCTGCCTAGATTGAAGTTGAACGGAGACTTGGGTTCGAAAGAACCGGTGGTTCAGTGAAAGTTGGGAGTGTAAATTGATGGCAGTACACATGATTGAGAAGGAATATGAAGAAGAGAGAATCAAGATTCAGGGTACACATCTGTCTGCTCAAACATTACATCTTTACTAGATTCTGACTTTCTGTCTGCTCAAACATTACATCTTTACTAGATTCTGACTTAAGTAGGTAGATAAACACAAATTTCAATTCATGCCTTTGTTCTATAATAGTGTACATTGTTTTCACAACTCCCAACCTTCTCCATATTATTTAATTATTGTGCGTTTTGAATTGCAGGTTTTTGTGTTCTTTCTATTTCCTTTAACTTCTTCATCATTTGTTAAATGGTCAACAAACTTTAATTTCAACAGGTGAGTGTAAATCTCAATATTGATCTTATTATATCGTAGAGTTTACCAATTAAAATCTTGATTTAAGCCTCAAGTATTAGGTTTCAAAATAGTAAAAAGAAAACAGTTATCCATCCATATTTCCTTAAAAAATTAGTTGAATAATGAACCATTTAAAAACGAATCGAATATGGATAAAGAACCATATTATCGACTTAGAAAATAATTAACCAATGAATAATCAATATGTTTAACTTTTATATTTGTAAAATCTCAAATTGAAGTTCCTCAAGTTTGGAAGAGTAGGAATTCTCTAACAAGTGATTATATTTAAGAAGTCATAGATAATATGGATATTCGTCGGATAAACCCGTTTTTTTCGTCTCAAATATGGGCTGGACGGATAATTTATCCGGAAACTACCAGCTATGTCCATTTATAAGTAGCTTATTACAAAAACTGTCCAATTCATAAAAATATTACTAATATTAGCCAATTAGCTATTTGTAGCAAAAAAATATCAAATTTTTTGCTTTTTTTAGTGGGTGTTATTAGAATAGATTAACTACATCTTGAGCTTGAATCTCAATTTTGGGATGATTTGGTAAAGTTTTGATATAGTTTGAATTGAAAATTCGAAGTAAAAATGGACATGGAAAAAAAATGATATGTATATCACATATGTATCATATTTGTGTATTACATGTATATCCATGTATACCCGTGTGTAATACAAGCGTGATACATGTGTGATACATGTGGCACAGAAAAATTTTTTGAACTCGATTTAGTTACGAATTTTGGTACAAAACCAGTCCAAAACACTGACTTATCTATATGTTTTCAATGAATTTCAACTATACCCTTTGAACAAGTTCATTTTTTGCTTAGATTTTTGGAATATTGTATTTTTTTTTATTATTTCATCACCTTATTTGCTACCTCATCAATGAAATTTCCTTTCCGTCTTGCAACTAATATTGTCAATCACGCTTAAAAATATGAAAGGTAACTTTTTGCATGTGATCTTTGAGAGAGAAAACCTTATTTATTTAAGTTTTCAATTTTTATATGTGTTAGGCTAGTTTTGGTAAGTCTATGACTAATGGTTAGAGGTTGGTAAGTTGAAACTTATTTGAAACATTTGTATAAATTTTTCTTTTTAAAATTACTTGTTTTTACCCGTCATATTACTCGCCCGTTTGCCACCCCTAGTTCAAAGTATTTGGATCAGTTAGTGTGACGACCCAAAAGGTCATCACTTGTTTATTTAATCATTCCGAGCTTTTGAGGTCTTGAAAACCTCATTTATAGTTGCCTCGATTTGCGTGCACAGTCCGGGCACAAAGCTGGAAAAGATTTATGTTGAAATATGTGAAATATGTGAAAAAGTAGAAGAATTTTGATATTAATATTGATATGGTTGACTTCGGTCAACATTTTTGGTAAACGGATCCGGACCCGAGATTGGATGGTCCCGAGAGGTCCGTAGGAAAATATGGGACTTGGACATGTGTCCGGAGTTGAATTCCTGAGGCCTAGAGCCCAAGTTATGAATTTTTATGTGAAATTGTTTTTGATGCAATTATTAAAGGAAATAAATTAATAGACCTTGGTATCGGGCTCGTATTTTGGTTCCGATGCCCGGTACAAGTCTTAAATATTATATATGTGATTTCTGTAAAGTTTGGTGACATTTGGATGTCGTTTGAGATGTTTTGGACCTTGAGTTCCAAGTTAAGAAGTTTTGAAAATCAAAACTATGAAAACCATGAGTTTGGGGCTTGATTTGATTGAAACGAAGTGATATTGGCGATATGATCGCACGAACAAGTCCATAATGTGTTTTTGAGGTTGTGTACATGTTTGGTTTGGAGCCCGGGGGGCTCGGGTAAAGATTTGATAGGCCGTTGGTTAAATTTCTGAATTTTGAACTGCTGGTTTTTTTCACCCAGTTGTTGGCTTCGCAATTGCGAAGAATTTCTCGCAATTGCGAAGGTGACAGACTAAGGCAGGGTTCGCAAATGCGAACCCTTGATCGCAAATGCGAAGGGCGTCCAGGAAGCTTGGGTTCGCAATTGCGAACATAACCTCGCAATTGCGAGGCCTTCACTGCCTAGCCATGCTTCGCAAATGCGAAGCATTCTTCGCAATTGCGATGCCTCACTGCTAAGCCTTGCTTCGCAAATGCGAAGCCTTCTTCGCAAATGCGAAGGAGCCTGGTTCGCAAATGCGAACAAATGTTCGCAAATGCGAACTTTCCACCCTTAGCTTATTTTTCAAACTCCGGAAATTGGTCGGGGTTCGCAATTGCGAACCCATGTTCGCAAATGCGAACACAGAGACCTGAAAAACACGAATTTCACTCATTTCTTCATTTTTCACAAAACCAAAACACCCATTTGCGACTCTTCAAGGATTTCTTCTTCATCAAAACGATTGTAAGTCACTTTTTACTTAATTCTTTCAATTCCTAACATCATTAAACATGTTTTTCATTAGAAATCAAATGTTTTCATGGTAAAATTCTTGTTTTTGTTAGAAAATAGGGTTTTTCATAAATTGGGAATTGGACCTCGAATTGAGGTCCGATTTTGAAACAAATTATATACATGAACTCGTGGGGGGATGGGTAACCGGATTTTGGTCCTAACCCCGAATTTCGACCATGTGGGCCCGGGGTTGAAATTTACTATTCATGGCAGAATGTTGTAAAAGTGTTATTTGGTATTAAGAATTAGTTTGTTGAGTAGAATTGATGATATTAAATCAATTGTGTATAGATACGGTCGGATTGGAGCCAAATTGAAAGAAAAGACATTTCCACGGATTTGATTGTTCATAAACATTCGAGGTAAGTGTTTGTTCTATCCTAGCTTGAGGGAATAGGATTATGTGTTATGTGTTATGTGATCGAGTGCGGTGTATGGGCCGTGGTGACGAGCATCCATACACTGGCGTCTAGTATGACCGTGAGTCGTTGGAAAAATGATATTTTGAGATATATTACATGTGAATCGTTATTGTTCTCCCTTGTTGGGACTTGTTGCGAAGATAATTATTGATTGCCCTTGACGGGACGATTTATGAATTGTTGTTTCTTTCTCTGCCCTTAACTGTGATTGTTATTTGGGTGAGGAAGAGTGATAATGCACGAAGGGTGATGCCGTGCCATGTTTATTTATTTATGCACGAACGTTAATGCCGTGCCATGTTTATTTATTGATTATGCACGAAGGATCATGCCGTGCCCTGTTATTGATCCATGTACGAAGGATCATGCCGTACTATGGATGTGAGGATGAGAGTAAAAGCACGAAGGGTGATGCCGTGTACTTTATTTGTTTATTTGGTGAGGATGAGAGTAAAAGCACGAAGGGTGATGCCGTGCAATTGTTTGCTATTTCTTGAATGAGAGTAAAAGCACGAAGGGTGATGCCGTGTACTTTATTTGTTTATTTGGTGAGGATGAGAGTAAAAGCACGAAGGGTGATGCCGTGCAATTGCTTGTTATTTCTCGAAGTGATATTATTCGTGTTTACATTATACTTTGTTTTCTTTGTGAAATTATTAACTGTGGTTAGTTGTTAAATTCTTTAAGATATTTCTTATTGTGTTATTACTTGATTATTTCTTGTTATTCTGTGGTATACATATATATTGAATTGTACAGGTTTATGTGAGTGTCTGGTCCTAGGCTTGTCACCACTTCGCCGGGATAGGCCAGGCACTTACCAGCACATGGGGTCGGTTGTGCTGATATTACACTCCTGTGCGTTTTGGCACAGGTCCAGGTTACGATCAGGATCAGCAGTAGCAGTAAATCGATTGCATGGGAGTTGATCATATTGAGACCGAGGTAGCTTGCAGACGTTCGCAGGCCCGGCGTGTCTCTCTTTATTTATGTCATTAGCTGTAGTCTCTTTGTTTCGAGACAAACAGAATTATGTTATATTTCCTTCGGACTTTTATGTGTAGTATTCCATAGTAGTTCGTGAGTTGGTGACTCCACGTCTTGGGTAGAGGATTTCAGTATAATTTTCACTTTGTGATTTGTTATATCCATTTCGATAAAGTATTCCGCATTTATTTAATTAAAATTGTGTTAAAAACAGGATAGTATGAAATCAGTGGCTTGCCTAGCTACCACGAGTAGGCGCCATCACGATCCCGATGTTGGGGGAAAATCCGGGTCGTGACAAGTTGGTATCAGAGCTCTAGGTTACATAGGTCTCACCACTCACGAACAAGCTTAGTAGAGTTTGAGAGGTAGGTACGGAGACGTCCGTACTTGTCCTCCAAAGTCTATTGAGTTAGGAAAAAGTTTCTCATTTGTTCTTTCTTATCGTGCGAATTTGTTCTTCAATTACTGATTGAATTTCTATTCTGTCCTTTCGCAGATGGTAAGGACACGCACTTCTTCGTCCGCTGACCAGCAGCCTGAGCCCCAGACAGCTCCTGTGAGGGCAGGGGCCGAGGCCGTACTAGAGGCCGTGGTAGGGGTAGAGCTCAGCCCCAGGCAGCTACCCCAGAGGTGGAGCCTCATATTGAGATCGACGAGGAGGTTCCGGTTCTAGCAGCTCCAGTGGGCCCAGTTCAGGTCCCAGGAGAGGCTTTAATTACCCCAGATCTCCGGGATGCCTTGATCAGAATAGCGGGATTCATGGACAGCATTGCCAGAGCGGGTTTATTATCAGTTGCCCCAGCTACTTCTCAGGCTGGAGGAGGGGCCCAGACTCCTATTGCTCATACTCCGGAGCCAGTAGCTCCTCAGCCTCAAGCACCAGTAATCCAGCCAGCTGTGGCCACTCAGTCAGGTACCACAGCTCATGCCGGTGATGGAGCGGCCATGACTTCTGATTCGTTATGGAGGCTTGATCGGTTCTCCAAGCTATTTACCACTACATTCAGTGGAGCCGCATCGGAGGATCCTCGGGACTTCTTATTCAGTTGCCATGAGATTCTCAAGACTACGGGGATCGTGGAGACAAACGGAGTTGATTTCGGTACCTTCAGACTTGCAGGATCCGCCAAGACTCGGTGGAGAGATTATTGCTTGACTCGACCAGCAGGTCCCCAGCTCTATCATGGGACCAGCTTGCGGAACTATTTATGGAGAAGTTTCTCCCGCTACTCGACGGGATTTACTTCGGAGGCGCTTGAGCGCCTCCATCGTGGCACTATGACAAGCTACACGCATGAGACGAGATTCATCGACTTGGCTCGTCATGCAGCGGCGATACTTCCCACGGAGCGGGAGAGGGTCCGCAGATTATAGATGGGCTTAATCGGCCGATTAGACTCCGGATGGCTACGGGCGCGGGAGTGACATATCATTTCGGGAGGCGGCCAATGCAGCGACGCGAGTTGAGATGGCTCTCGCTAGGGGAGGCGGTTATTCTTCGGACAAGAGGCCTCGTCATTCAGAGGTAGATTTGGTGGTTCTTCCTCCGGTAGCAGAGAATCCTTTGATAGAGGCCGGTCTTCCGTGCCTTTTCATTCCGCCCTTCAGACTTCACTGCGGTGGATCGGTGATCGTGGTTCTCGGGGTATTATTCGGACCGGTCTCCTATTAGTGCTCGGCCTCTTCGTAGCGTTCGTGGAGGCCATTCGAGTCGTCAGGGCCAGCAGCCCTATCAGTCCAAGAGCTGCTACAGTTGTGGCGACCCAGGTCATTTTATCAGGAATTGCCCTATAGCAGCGGGCAACTCTCAGCACCGAGGTCCTCGTCCTATGATTCAGGCCCCAGCTGACCCTCAGCCCTGCCCAGCCAGCCAGAGGCGGGGGTAGAGATTATAGAGGTGGAGGTCGAGACCGTAGAGGTGGAGACCGTCCAGCGAGAGGTAGAGGTCAGCCAGTTGATGGTCGTCCTAGAGACGCAACTCACAGGGGAGGTGCGGATCCCCGATTCTATGCTTTACCAGCCAGGCCAAAGGCAGAGGCATCAGATGCCTGTGATTACAGGTACTATTCTTGTGTGTGACAGAGGTGCTTCAGTATTATTTGACCCTGGATCTACCTATTCCTATGTGTCTTCCTATTTCGCACCGTATTTAGCTGTGCCCAGCTATGCTCTGGATATTCCAGTTTATGTGGCTACGCCAGTGGGTGACTCTATTGTAGTCGATCGGGTGCATCGTTCGTGCGTAGTTATATTTGGGGGCCTTGAGACCCGTGTTGATCTGTTGCTCTTGGATATGGTAGATTTTGATGTCATATTGGGGATGGACACTGGTTGTCCCCATACCATGCTATTCTTGATTGTCATGCTAAGACTGTCACCTTAGCCTTGCCATAATCACCCCGATTAGAGTGGAAGGGTACCTCAAGCCACTCCGTTCGCACTGTTATTTCTTATGTTAAGGCTCGACGTATGGTCGAGAAGGGGTGTCTAGCTTATTTGGCTTATGTTCGTGATTCCAGCGCAGAGGTTCCTTCCATTGAGTCAGCCCCTATTGCACGGGAGTTTCCCGAGGTTTTTCCTTCGGACCTGCCGGGCATGCCACCCGATAGGGATATTGATTTCTGTATTGATCTGGTACCGGGCACTCACGCCATCTCTATTCCACCCTATCGTATGGCCCCGCCGGAGCTAAAAGAGTTGAAAGATCAGTTGCAGGACCTTCTTGAGAAGGGTTTTATCAGGCCCAGTGTTTCCCCTGGGGGGCACCTGTATTATTTGTAAAGAAGAAGGATGGCTCGATGCGGATGTGTATTGATTACCGGCAGCTAAACAAGGTGACTATCAAAAATAAATATCCACTGCCGAGGATTGATGATTTGTTTGACCAGCCCCAGGGAGCGAGGGTATTCTCTAAGATAGACTTGAGGTCAGGCTACCATCAGCTGAAGATCAGGGCGGCCGACATTCCTAAGACAGCCTTTCGCTCTAGATATGGGCATTATGAGTTCTTGGTCATGTCCTTCGGGTTGACCAATGCCCCAGCAGCATTCATGGAGTTGATGAATCGGGTATTCAGGCCTTACTTAGATCTGTTCGTGATAGTCTTCATAGATGACATCCTGGTATACTCCCGCAGCCAGGAAGAGCACGAGCAACACCTCAGAGTGGTTCTTCAGACTCTGAAAGATAATCAGCTATATGCCAAATTTTCTAAATGTGAGTTCTGGCTGAGTTCGGTAGCATTTCTGGGTCATATTGTATCTGTGGAAGGTATTCAGGTAGACCCAAAGAAGATTGAGGCGGTCCAGAATTGGCCTCGACCAGCTTCAGTGACTGAGATACGGAGTTTCTTGGGATTAGCAGGTTACTACCGTCGTTTTGTAGAGGGTTTTTCTTCCATTGCAGCCCCGATGACCAGGTTGACCCAGAAGGGTGTTCAGTTTCAGTGGTCAGAGGAGTGTGAGGCGAGCTTTCAGAAGCTCAAGACAGCCTTGACTACCGCACCAATGTTGGTACTACCTACAGGTACATGGCCTTATACAGTTTATTGTGACGCATCTCGTACAGGGCTTGGAGCGGTATTGATGCAGGATGGTAAGGTTATCGCTTATGCTTCGAGGCAGTTAAAGATACATGAGAAGAATTATCCAGTTCATGATCTTGAATTAGCAGCAGTGGTTCATGCCTTAAAGATCCGGAGGCATTATCTATATGGTGTGACATGTGAGGTGTACACTGATCACAAAAGCTTACAGTACTTGTTCAAACAGAAGGAGTTGAATCTACGACAGCGGAGATGGTTAGAGTTGCTAAAAGACTATGATGTTACTATATTATATCACCCAGGTAAGGCCAATGTGGTGGCTGATGCATTGAGTAGAAAGTATGCCAGCATGGGTAGTCTTGCATATATTCCGGTCAATCGGAGACCATTAGCTTTAGATGTCCAGGCCTTAGCCAACCGGTTCGTGAGATTAGACATTTCTGAGCCTAGCAGAGCGTTAGCCTGCACGGTCGCTCGTTCTTCTTTATTAGAGCGTATCCGTGAGAGGCAATTTGATGATCCTCATTTGCGTGAGTCGAGAGATACAGTACAGCGGGGAGGTGCCACACAGGTAAACCTAGATGATGATGGGGTATTGAAATTGCAGGGTCGAGTTTGTGTGCCCAATGTCGAAGGAATTCGAGAGTTGATCTTAGCAGAGGCCCACAGTTCGCGGTATTCTATTCACCCATGTGCCGCGAAGATGTACCAGGACTTACGGCAACACTATTGGTGGCGCAGAATGAAGAAAGATATCGTTGCGTATGTCGCTCGGTGTCTAAATTGTCAGCAGGTGAAATATGAGCACCGGAGACCTGGTGGTGTATTCCAGAGGATTGAAATTCCCGAGTGGAAATGGGAGCGGATCACTATGGACTTCGTTACTGGACTTCCTTTGACTCGGAGGAAATTTGATGCTATTTGGGTCATTGTTGATAGGTTGACCAAGTCAGCACACTTTATTCCAGTATCTGTCTCCTACTCGTCGGAGAGGTTAGCGGAGGTTTACATTAGGGAGATTGTTCGTCTCCATGGGGTGCCAGTATCTATTATCTCTGATCGGGGAACGCAGTTTACCTCGCGGTTCTGGAGAGCGGTCCAGCGGGAGTTAGGCACCCAGGTTCAGCTGAGTACAGCATTTCATCCTCAGACGGATGGCCAGTCCAGAGAGGACTATTCAGATTCTTGAGGACATGCTTCGAGCCCGTGTTATTGATTTCGGAGGCTCGTGGGACCAGTTTCTACCATTAGCAGAGTTCGCCTACAATAACAGTTACCAATCTAGCATCCAGATGGCTCCGTATGAGGCGTTGTATGGTAGGCGATGTCGATCACCAGTTGGATGGTTTGAACCGGGAGAGGCTCGGTTGTTGGGTACAGACTTAGTTCAGGAGGCCTTAGATAAGGTCAAGACTATTCAGGAGAGATTGCGTTCAGCTCAGTCCAGGCAGAAGACTTATGCGGATCGTAAGGTTCGAGATGTAGATTTCATGGTTGGTGAACGAGTATTGCTCCGAGTGTCGCCTATGAAGGGCGTGATGAGGTTTGGGAAGAAGGGCAAGCTCAGCCCTAGGTATATCGGTCCATTTGAGATTCTAGACAGAGTGGGAGGGGTGGCTTACAGATTAGCTTTGCCGCCTAGCTTATCAGCCGTGCATCCAGTTTTTCATGTATCTATGCTTCGGAGATACCACGGTGATCCCACACATGTGTTAGACTACAGTACTGTCCAATTGGACAATGATCTATCTTACGAGGAGGAGCCGGTAGCCATTCTAGACCGGCAGGTTCGACAGCTGAGGTCGAAGAGTTATCCTTCTCTGCGTGTTCAGTGGAGAGGTCAGCCTCCTGAGGCATCGACCTGGGAGTCCGAGTCTGATATGCGGAGCCGCTACCCACACTTGTTTCCTGACTCAGGTACTTCTTTCTTTTGTCCGTTCGAGGACGAACGGTTGTTTTAGAGGTGGAGATTGTGACGACCCAAAAGGTCATCACTTGTTTATTTAATCATTCCGAGCTTTTGAGGTCTTGAAAACCTCATTTATAGTTGCCTCGATTTGCGTGCACAGTCCGGGCACAAAGCCGGAAAAGATTTATGTTGAAATATGTGAAATATGTGAAAAAGTAGAAGAATTTTGATATTAATATTGATATGGTTGACTTCGGTCAACATTTTTGGTAAACGGATCCGGACCCGAGATTGGATGGTCCCGAGAGGTCCGTAGGAAAATATGGGACTTGGACATGTGTCCGGAGTCGAATTCCTGAGGCCTAGAGCCCAAGTTATGAATTTTTATGTGAAATTGTTTTTGATGCAATTATTAAAGGAAATAAATTAATAGACCTTGGTATCGGGCTCGTATTTTGGTTCCGACGCCCTGTACAAGTCTTAAATATTATATATGTGATTTCTGTAAAGTTTGGTGACATTTGGATGTCGTTTGAGATGTTTTGGACCTTGAGTTCCAAGTTAAGAAGTTTTGAAAATCAAAACTATGAAAACCATGAGTTTGGGGCTTGATTTGATTGAAACGAAGTGATATTGGCGATATGATCGCACGAACAAGTCCATAATGTGTTTTTGAGGTTGTGTACATGTTTGGTTTGGAGCCCGGGGGGCTCGGGTAAAGATTTGATAGGCCGTTGGATGAAATTCTGAATTTTGAACTGCTGGTTTTTTTCACCCAACTGTTGGCTTCGCAATTGCGAAGAATTTCTCGCAATTGCGAAGGGGACAGAGTAAGGCAAGGCTCGCAAATGCGAACCTTGATCGCAAATGCGAAGCCAGCCTTGGAAGCTTGGGTTCGCAATTGCGAACATAACCTCGCAATTGCGAGGCCTTCACTGCCTAGCCATGCTTCGCAAATGCGAAGCATTCTTCGCAATTGCGATGCCTCACTGCTAAGCCTTGCTTCGCAAATGCGAAGCCTTCTTCGCAAATGCGAAGGAGCCCTGGTTCGCAAATGCGAACAAATGTTCGCAAATGCGAACTTTCCACCCTTAGCTTATTTTTCAAACTCCGGAAATTGGTCGGGGTTCGCAATTGCGAACCCATGTTCGCAAATGCGAACACAGAGACCTGAAAAACACGAATTTCAGTTATTTCTTCATTTTTCACAAAACCAAAACACCCATTTGCGACTCTTCAAGGATTTCTTCTTCATCAAAACGATTGTAAGTCACTTTTTACTTAATTCTTTCAATTCCTAACATCATTAAACATGTTTTTCATTAGAAATCAAATGTTTTCATGGTAAAATTCTTGTTTTTGTTAGAAAATAGGGTTTTTCATAAATTAGGGAATTGGACCTCGAATTGAGGTCCGATTTTGAAACAAATTATATACATGAACTCGTGGGGGGATGGGTAACCGGATTTTGGTCCTAACCCCGAATTTCGACCATGTGGGCCCGGGGTTGAAATTTACTATTCATGGCAGAATGTTGTAAAAGTGTTATTTGGTATTAAGAATTAGTTTGTTGAGTAGAATTGATGATATTAAATCAATTGTGTATAGATACGGTTGGATTGGAGCCAAAGTTGAAAGAAAAAGACATTTCCACGGATTGAATTGTTCATAAACATTCGAGGTAAGTGTTTGTTCTATCCTAGCTTGAGGGAATAGGATTACGTGTTATGTGTTATGTGATCGAGTGCGGTGTATGGGCTGTGGTGACGAGCATCCATACACTGGCGTCTAGTATGACCGTGAGTCGTTGAAAAATGATTATTTTGAGATATATTACAGATGAATTGTTATTGTTCTCCCTTGTTGGGACTTGTTGTGAAGATAATTATTGATTGCCCTTGATGGGACGATTTATGAATTGTTGTTTCTTTCTTTGCCCTTAACTGTGATTGTTA
>JASVEL010010008.1:0-148338 GCA_032618575.1 Nicotiana noctiflora
ATTTCTCTGGCCACCATCACAGCAGTTGGTGCCATCATAGGGGTTTGTAACTTTTCTCCTTCAGCAATTTTGTTCACTACAACAGCATCCGTCACTTGGTAGACCCAAGGACCCCTATCCCCATCAGTACCATCAAAAGGTGCTACCACATTACAAGCATTTTCCTCCCCGTGTACAACAATCTCTTGATGTTCCCATTCAAACTTGACCATCTGGTGTAGAGAAGATGGTACTGCCTTGGCTGCATGAATCCAAGGTCGACCTAACAACAAGTTATACGATACGGCGATGTCGAGCACCTAGAACTCCATCGTAAAATCAACGGGACCGATGGTCACTTCCAAAATAATATCTCCCAACGTGTTCTTACCTCCGCCGTCAAACCCTCTCACATTGATACTGTTTCTCCGGATTCTATCCGGGCTAATGTTCAGCTTCCCTAAAGTTGACAACGGACAAATATTCGCGCTCGATCCATTGTCAATCAATACCCTGGTCACGACTGACTCTTCACTCTTTATTGTAAGGTACAATGCTTTATTGTGTTCAGTTCCCTCCACCGGCAGCTCCCTATCAGAGAAGGTGATCCTGTTAGACTCGAAAATTTTGCTGGTAATCTTCTCCAAGTGACACACTGAAATCTTCTCCGGAACATGAGCCTCATTTGGAATCTTCATAAGAGCTTTCCGGTGTTCTTCTGAATGTATCAACAAAGATAGCAAAGAAATTTGGGCCGGGGTCTTTCTTAACTGCTCAACCACTGAGTACTCTTGTGATTTCATTTTCTTAAGGAATTCTTCTGCTTCCTCCTCCGACACTGGCTTCTTCAATTGACTTTCTCTCACCGTCTTCATCTTTCTCAGTTCCTCTGGAGCAAAACACCTTCCAGATCGCGTGAGTCCATGCGTTTCGTTAATTTCACCAGAAATCTCTTTTCCCTTGTAAACTACTGCCACCTTGTTATAGTTCCAAGGCACAGTCTTTGTATTCACCACTGGCATTTGCACTACTGGTTTTATGATTACCGGCTCTGCACTTGCTCCTTTCACAGTCACGATCGTCTTTGCACCTGGAACTACCACCTTTAAACCTTCCACCACTACTGGCTTTGGTTTCTCAACAATCGCTTTCTCCTTCACAACTTCCTTTTCTAACTTGTCACTCGACTTTATCATCATGACGGCCTGAGATGGTTTTTGATTGCCATCACCCTGCACCAATTCTATCATATTCGTTTCGTGGTGATTCGGCAATGGATTCTGGGTAATGTTTGGGGCTTCGGGAGCCTGTACTTCAATTTTCCTCTCATCGATAAGATCTTGAATGACATTTTTTAATTGCCAACACTTCTCAGTATCGTGGCCCAATGTTCCTGAACAGTATTCACATCTGACAGAAGAATCAAGATTTTTCGGGGGTGGGTTTGGAACTTTTGGTGCAACTGGTCTCAACATCCCCAATTCTTTCAACCTGTGGTAAAGACTGGTATATGATTCTTCGAGAGGAGTGAATGTTTTTCTTGCTTTGTTTCTCCAATCAGCGTCCGGCCTGGGTCTATTCTGGTTGCGGTAAGGTTTAGGGGCTGGGTATGTGTTCTAGGTGTGGTACACATTGTGTGGAGCTTGAGCTCTCCACACGTGGGGTGGTGGTGGTGGGTAAGCTTGGGCTTGAGGGTGGTGGTAATGTGGGACAGTTGGTGGGTATGGTGGTGGTGGTGGGTTATATGGGTTTGGTGTGTTATAGGGGTAAGATGATGGTGGTGGATTATATGGAGTTGACGGGCTTGGTGGGTGTTGGCGATAGGGTCTTGGTGGGTTATAATGTGGGTTGCGACTCCATGACCTACTTTCAATGGTTGCCACTTCTTCTTTCTTCTTCTTTCCCATCACTCCTCCGTTTCCACTCTGTATAGCTTGATTGGTGGCTTTGATAGCCGAAAAACTCATAATTTTGTTTGTCTTCAAACCCTCTTCTACAAAACTTCCCATTTTCACAACTTCGTTGAAATTTTTTCCAATTGCTGACACTAGATGGCCGTAGTATGTTGGCTCCAAAGCTTGCAGAAAACAATCCACCATCTCTCCTTCTTTCATCGGCGGATCCACTCTAGCGGCCTGTTCCCTCCATCTAAAACCGTATTCTCTAAAGCTCTCTCCTGGCTTTTTCTCCAACTTGGTAAGGGATAACCTGTCGGGTATGATCTCCAAATTGTACTGAAAGTGACTAGCGAAAGCTTGCGCTAAGTCATCCCAAACAAACCATCTTGTATGGTCCTGTCGGGTATACCATTCCAGAGCTGATCCACTCAAACTTTGGCTGAAGTACGCCATCAACAATTCATCTCTACCTCCCGCGCCTCTCATCTTGCTACAGTATCCTCTTAGATGAGCTACCGGATCCCCGTGTCCGTTGTACATGTCGAACTTTGGCAACTTAAATCCTGCAGGAAGCTGCACCTCAGGGAACAAACACAGGTCTTTGTAGGCTACACTTACTTGCCCTCCCAGTCCTTGCATATTACGGAAAGCATTCTCAAGACTTTTTACTTTTCGAGCCATCTCTTCCTGCCCGGCACTTGCTTCCATCATTGGAGCGTGAGACTCGTGTTGCCTGAAAGTAGGCTCCCGAGGGTAGTAGTGAGGATCCTGGATATGAAACATTGGTTCACTAGAGGATTTATGGATAACGGCGGGCGGAGGTGCCACATATACAGGAGCAATTTGTGGCATAGGAGGTGGTGCTTGCTTGGCTGGAGGTGGTGGTATCTGGGAGGTGGAAGCATAGTATTGAGGGTAGTCGGGGTAGGTAGAGGATGAGTTCATTGTTGGTGGCTCGGGGTTAGGATTGGCTGGAGGGACATAT
Organism: Nicotiana noctiflora; assembly: GCA_032618575.1. Taxonomy (NCBI): domain Eukaryota; kingdom Viridiplantae; phylum Streptophyta; class Magnoliopsida; order Solanales; family Solanaceae; genus Nicotiana; species Nicotiana noctiflora. Next base: position 2,863 of record JASVEL010010008.1, read on the forward strand.
GCAGGGTTAGCAGGGTAGGCTGGTAGTGGTTGACCTCTTGACCAAGCCTGGTACATTTCAGCCATCTGCTGTCTTAACTTGTACATTTCTTCTTTCATCCCTGCCACATCCACGATCTCTTCTTCGTGAGCAGGGTCTACAATGGTTGCCTCGATCTCCTGGGACACAGCCTTTGTCATCTTTTTATATCTGGTGTTGTATGGGTGGGTAGCCAGAATGCCAGTTGCCTAGAAAAATCTGGACTCACAAACATCAACACTCGTTAGTTGTTAGCGCATAAATAAGATGCAACGACTTTAAAATCAAATACATTTCCTCGAGTCGTTATGCATCATCCCGGCTGCTGCTCACTTCAATCATCTTTTCTTTTTCCGCTCTTTTGTTTTCTTTCTTTCTTTTCTTCTTTTCTTTTCTTTTCTCTTTTGCTTTTTCTCTTTTCTTGCTCTCTCTCTTTTTTCTTTTCTTTTTTCTTTTCTTGCTTTATCTTTCCTCTCTTTTTCATTATAATTATGCTCCTATTTATTTGCCTAGCGGATTCAAAGAAAATGACATAAAGCAAAAGAATTGGTAACAACACTTGTTTTCTCATTGATAACTCAACACGTTGATTACAAAGTGATGTTTTAAAAAAGAAAAAAATAAAAGATGATGCATGACTTAAGAGTACATTAATGCACCTAGTGCCCGCGAGGCATCGTTCGGCCTTGCCGCGGGCCTATATGCTAAACCCTTTTGAAGCCTATCCAGGTCGGCCATGACTTGTTGTACAAAAAACTTCACTGCAGATACAAAAGTCCCCCGAGTCATATCTTCACAAAGCTGAGTCTTTCGGGTGATGTATTGGGTGATGCGAACAACCTTTTCTCTGATGACCCCTTTTTCTTGCAATAGCCGACTTATTTGTTGAGCGCGAGCATCCAAGGTGTGTTGGTTGTCCTTTTACACTTGTTGTAGCTTCAATTCTAATCTAGCCATAGTCGTGTAGCAGTGTTCTCTTTCTTCCTCAAGATCTTTGATAATCTTGTTACTCTTGGCTGTGGCTGAGATTATTTTCCTTCTAAGCTGAGCTATTTCAACATCGTGCTTGTCTTGTAGCTGCCGAACCAACTTGGCTCTCTCATCGTCGTCTCTGCCCATTTGCTTCCGAGCCTTGACTAACTCTTTTTCAGCTACGTCCAAATCAAAGCTGTAGTCATTTACTTTTCGCCGGAGAGTCTCAATTAACTTTTCATCCCGGGCTGAACGAACTGGGGTCTCGGATGCAATTTTCATTTGAGCTATTTGAGCCTTCAACATATCATTTTCTTTTTTCAGTTGTTTCTTTTCCACTTCATCGGATGCTGCTTGTAAGCCGCTTTCGAAATGAAGATTTCTCAGTTTATCTTCCAACAGACTGATTTTGGCCTTATATTCTTTTTCCTTGGCCGCCCATTTCAGATTTTCCTCGGATTGCTCTATCAGGTCTTGCAAGTGAGGTCTCTTTGAAAGACGTTCGTGTTCAACCCCTCGTCGGTACCATGTGGAGTACCCAGGTGATATCTCTCCCTTTGCTCTATTCGACACACAAGTATCAATCTTCAAATTTTGGCATTCATTCCAGATTTGCCGGATTTTTGCTTCCGGGAATTGCCCGTCTGGACCGATCTCCACAGCTTGCACACTGAGATCCCCATCTCTTGGAATAATCTGACACCGACCCAACTGTCGCAGGGCTCTGTATGGGGCATAGGGTTGTATACTCTTCAAACCCATGATCAAAAACGGCGATCCCTCCGTTGGCATGTATATCACCTCGTCAAGAGGTAACCAATCATACGTCCAATCGATTTGACCGTCAGTTAGTGATCGAAGATACACAATCCAACCTTGGACTCCTTCTGGCAACTTTACTTCCTTTGTCCTCGTACCGAACTCTTCCAAACATGTCCGTTCGGCCGAACCATAGCTTGAGTACGAAGGATGGCGACATATATGCTCGATTAGCCAGATTTGCAAGATCAAGTTACACCCTTCGAAGAAGCTAGCCCATGCTTTGCACGCAGTCAGTGCACGGTAGATGTCCGCCACGATCATTGGGGCCAGAGTACAGTTTTCTTGTACTATCAGTGTGGTAGCTACTCCGGCAACTTTTATATTAACATGTCCATCTTTCCTCGGGAATACAACAACTCCGAGAAATGCCACCAAAAATGCGAACCTCCGGTGTTCTTCCCATTTCGCCCGGTTGGACTTGCAGCATAATTTGTTGGTAAGATCATTGAAACCCCCAACGTGTCCAAACCTATTGTAGATGAAGCTTAAAGAACAAAACCCGTTGGCCAGATCTTCATTATGAACATTCCGGGCAATTTTCAAAGAGTCGAGGAAGCGATGTACTGTCACCGTCCTCGGAGATACCGGGTATTTTCCTTTCAGCGGAACCTCGGTCTTCCCAATGTAAAAGGCAATCTCTTCCAAAGTTGGGGTAAGTTCAAAATCTGGGAAATGAAATACGTTGTGTGCCGAATCCCAAAACGTGACCAACGCTCTAACCACATCACCTCGAGGAACTATTTCGAGTAATCCCGTAAGGCCCTTCAAGTACCTTTTGACCCAGTCTTGACCATCGGATCCCATGTCCTGCCACCATAATCTCAGCTCCAAAGGGATTTTATTTAGGGAAAATTGTTCATTCATCATCGTGCTCGTCCTGCACATTTATTAAGGTGATTTTATTTAGAAAAGGAAAAAATCTTTTTCAATGCAAGTTTTCAATTTTTGAAGGAAAGAAAAGAAAAATGATTTTCGAAGTGGCCATTTTTGCAAAAACAACCTTCCGTCGTCCTTTCGGAACATTCGGCAATTTCCAAAAATAGCAATCACCTCGATTATTTGAAAAGAAAATCTTTTTGGTCTTTTTCTAAAAGTGTGGTTGGACCCGTTTAAGGGTTGCCTACGTATCCCACCTAATGGCGAGAATCAAACCTGCGTAGTTCGGTCAGATTATTTGACCAATTATTTAAAAAAAATGTTCCACCTCTTTTTTTTCAAGTTTTCAAATTTTCCATGTATCTATTTTCTACAAATCATTATTTTCCTCTCTCTTTTTTTTTCTTTTTCAACACTTTTTCCAATCTCGGGATTTTCGCCGGTCCGCATAACGATCAAGGGCAATAAATGCAACACATAGCATGCTCGGTCTTTTCAATACCGGGTCACCTGTCCTAGACGGACCCAACCCCTGTGTTGAGTCCCCTAAGTCAGATATGATGCAAATAATCGTCCTAGACCTATGTTCAAACTCTTACGGTTTCATAGATTGCTAGACCGTGTACCCGAGCGGACAACTCGAATCGAGGAGGGGGCTATGTACCGGTGACCCGCGGAGTCAATCGGCTTTGTAACTTATCCGGCCTCTGTTTTCTTAATTTAAGGTGACATTTAACAGAAAAGGGAGTCTCAACCAGTAAGCACATCCCCGGGGGAGAAGAGAGAAGGGTTTTCGGCACAGTTTTATATATACGGTTCACATAATATCAAAAGCGATAAAGCACATAGCATGTTATTCAAATCACATAATGAAGTCAAACAAAAAACGCGAACGGCAGTTCTAAGGAGCTCGAGTTCTTAAACCCTGAAATCGAAATTCAGGGTTCGAGTCCCCAGCAGAGTCGCCAGAGCTGTCACACCTCCCTTTTTACTACCCCACAACACTTAAAAGAGTATAAATACACTTGTAGGGTATACCCCGACGCTCAATTACCCGAGACGGATAAAATAACGTAAGGGAAGGAGTTTTTCCAATTTAAGGACAATCGGTTCTGGATTTTATTAGAGATTAATCAGAGTCGCCACTTGGGAATGACAATGGTGTCCCAAGTCACCGGTTGATCCCGAATCCGAGGAATTTTGACTCTTATAAATGTCTGCGAAGCAGAGATCCGGATAAGGAACTCTGTTAACTCGGGAGAAGGTGTTAGGCACTCCCGGATTCCGTGGTTTTAGCACGGTCGCTCCACTGTCGTTCTCGACTTTTGTTTGACTCAATTATAGTTTTTTAAACAACATAATGTGCTTTTACGTTAAATATTATTTTTAGGAATTTACGGTATCGCGAAAACACGCCTCGAGTCATACCGCAACCAGTACGCCTATGACTTTTGGTGTATTTCAGCTTTACCGAGATTTGGATTTGAGTCGCACCAAGTGCACACTCGTTCATAGGAAGGTATATTAAAACCGTGCCCTAAAATAACGTCTATCGGCTTTTAAATATTTTGGGAGAAGCTATGGAATTTGCTATTAGCTTTCCCGGATCTATTTGTGTTATATCATTACTAAATGGGGGCCCCGCTTGTTTGACGGGCGAGGCTCATCCCAATTTAATTTTAGAATCCAGTCCTATTTTGTTCAACTACATTTGCTATACCTTGTTTTTGCCTTATTCGTATTACTAACACTATAATAATCCAGGCCCGTATGATTTCTGTTATTTTAAATGGGGCCTGGTTCCAATTGAAGTTTTACACAAACATTACATCGACCCAGGCCTTAAAGGCCCAGGTAGTTACTGAACTTTGTTCGCTGGCCCAATCGGCTTCACATAGAGATTTAGGCCCAAATGAAACGATAATAAAGGAAATAATAATGAACTTAAAGTAAATTAGACACATAGAAATAAAATTGAACTACCATTTTTATTAATCAAAAGTGAAATAGCTGTACAAGTAAATCATTATTAATCCAATATCACAACTAATTAATGAATAAGTGAATGAACTAACACTGTTTCTTTGTTTTCTATTAATGGCTTATATCACTACTAAAATTACCCAGTCAAAGAGTCATTTTGCCTATGTGATGCAGTGTTTAAACGACCCAATTACCATATTATCTAAAGCTAAACAACTACTTATATACACACTGCTATACTACAATTTTGAGTTTGATCGATGTTACCAATCTAGTTTCAAACGAATCACTACTTCCTTTTCTCTCTTGTGCTTATTGATATCCAGAGACTGATTAACCGTATGATTAACTACTGTTTTTTCTTAATAAGAGCCAAATCTATTTGATGTTATCGAAACCAGCTTCATTACTCAATTGTTTGTGTCCCTTTTAGCCTTATTCGAACTCACGATTTACAAAACAGATTAACTAGGTGAGCTTATTAACTTATGTGATGGTCTTTTGGTTTCATTTTAGAAATTTTACCTAATTAACTAAGTGTTACACTACTTATAACTATTCTACTACTACACTACTTCTAATATACTAATTATTACATTGTTTCTGTTTGGTTTTGTTCTTCAGCTACTACATACTTTACTACAAATTGAAAATGAAATTAAACTATACTACTCGACGGCATAATCAGAATCTGAAGCTCCATTTCTATTTCAATAAACCAGCATTACAACTTCAAGTGTAAGAATAATGTACCTGAATCAAAGCCAAGAAAACCAATGAGTTCTAAGGGATAGAAGCAGACAAGCAATGACTCAATCAGCAATGCAACAGTGAAATGAGAGCTAGATCAACACAGCAACACAACAGCACAGCAACAGCAATACGAGAGAAACCCAGCAGATAATCGAACAAAACCTAGAAAAACCAGATTAAAACCACAAGCTCTCACACCCGGAATTTCCAGAAATGATTACTGCTAAATTGCTATGTTTTTCCTAGTATTTCTTCTCAATAATTAGCCTAAGTATGAATTTCAGATTCCTTAATGTTCGAACCCCCGATATATTTCTTATATTACTCTGATTTCCCCCCTTTCAGCCCCATTCTTAGAGGTATATGTAGATATTTTTTAGGGCTGAAAACTTGGGGAGGAAGTATGGGATTAATCCCACTTCCCCCTCCTAAATTTATGAATTATGCACTTTAGCCCCTATTTCTGTTATGAAAAACCCTTCCAGCATGTGCTGGAAGGTTCTAAAAGATTCCTTTTAGGGCCTTTTACTAGTATGACCTTAGGGGTTTGAGATTTTTACAGATTTCCCATTTTTAGGAGACCATTATACCCCTAAACCTCTGCAAAATTGCAGAAATCAGGAGTATGAATGACTCTATTACCCTTTTAAGTTCTAACTAGTTACTATTTTACCTTTTAAATACCCAATTATGCCCCTAAGGGCACTGCTGATTTACTAGCCTACCTAGGTCAATTTTCGGCTTGTTTTGCACCTATTTAACTAATGGCCAGCCCTGGCATTAGTATTTAAGGGCTGGCCAGTTCTATTTTAAGAAACCATTTCAATTTTAGCCTATTTAAACTAATTCCAATCAATTAAGACCAGATTATTTCAATTAAAGCTAATTGCAGGCATAGCCTGCTTTGTTATTATGATTAAACTATTTAAAACTTAGCCAGTCTCAAGTTGAGACTTGGCTTTGGCTATTAAGGCCAATTACTGAACATTTGGGCCCAAAACCATTTGCAGGTTTGGCCATTTCATGCTCAGGGCTCTAAAGAGAGCCTGGGCTAGTCTGCATTTGCAGACATAGCCCCTTTTGCACAACCAACCACTTTTAACAGTGAGCTGTGTGTTAGGGCTTATAGAATTGGTCAACCCTTTGCAAGGTTGACCATTCTTAAGCCAATTGTTTAACCTATAGCCTAATTATGAATTCCAGTTTTATCCTATTTAAAAACTAACCACTTATGAAACCTAGCACTACAGCTATAACCAATCCTCCTAAAGTTCAATCAATTAATCAAACATTCATGCCTAACAGGAACTAGCAGAACTCAACCATCTTTCAACATTAGTTGCACACAGGAACACATATGATCAGATCATCATGCATTAATTTAATCTTAAATTCAGAGGAAACAATTGATATGGTTGAATTTCAGTCAATTAATTCACATCATCAGACCACATGCAACACAGTATGAATTCATGTCAACTTCAGATTTAATTACTACCAGTTCAAGTCACTTTAAGAACTACCAGGATTCATGATATAAGTACAGTAAAGGCCATAACAGTCAGCAAGATATGACATAAGGCTTATCCAGATTTAACAGGGCATGGCAATCAGAATTCATTTTAAATGCTACTCCTAGCTTGATGTATGCATGTTAAGAGTGGGGATGAAGAATAGGAAAGACATGAAGAAGCAATGAATAATATTCCTAAATCTAGCACAAGTGCATGACAAATGAGATGAAGATGATGAAAAGAAGAACATGGAGAAACATTGAAAAAGAAACAAGAAAGATCAATCAGGCTACTTCAAAAGCAACTTAATGCAATGATGAGAAGAGAATGAAGTTAAGCTACTATCAAAACTATGCATTCATGACAATAGGAGAAAACTGGACTGTAAAAGCTAAACAGATCCAAAGACTACAATATTTACAAGATGGAGGAAACAAGGGAATTCAAGGTAACTCTTATGACTTAACATGATTGGAAGCAAACAATTATGAAGATGAACAAGATGAAAAAGAAGCCTAATTCTATCATAGATCATTAAAGCCAAAGGCAACAAGAGTGGCCACAATAACTTGAACTTAATCAAAGATCATGCTTTTGTAGTGAATCAAAACTCAACAATGAAAGATGAAATTTCTGAACTTATAGCAAAGAACCATAAAAACAGGACAAATGACAGATAAAATCTCATTATTAACGGGCTCAAAAGAAGCAGGCAAAAACAAAAGAAGAAACAATCAGAAAAAATCCTTTAAACTAATCAGGAGAAAAGAATCATTCCAACTATTTAAAATCTGACTAAAGTCAAAACTAGGCATGCAAAAGAGATGTTGAAGACCAATGAGATTAAAAGGTCTAACATTAACAAAGGACCAAGATATCAGAACAAAAAGTCTAAACAGAGAAGCACACAGACGAGATAGATATAACAGCTGACTAAACTACTAAGCATGTGAATCATGAGATAAAGAAGAAGGGTGAAAAGAAACAGAAACTTATCAAAACTAAGAAACCTAATACATGCGACTAATTAATAAAACATGCTAAACATGCAGACAATAAACAGAAAAGTAAGCCAAAGAAACAGAGAGGATGAACAGACAAACAGGAAAAAGATACGAAAGATGAGCAAGTTAGAAACATAAACTAACAAATGAAACATAAGATATAGAGAATCTACGGAATAGAAAAGACAGACAGAAACATAAGATGAACGACATAAGACAAGAGAACATGAACAGACAAGCAAAGAAATCGAATACATGAATAAACAATCAAAGAAAGCGAATAAAGCACAGAGAAGCAAAGACAGTGAATAAAGCACAGAGAAAACACATAAGGGTCGGGGACTTAGCTTTGCGGGGCCGGTCCCCCGAGCTTCCTAAATCTTTTCTTTTTCTCACTCTCTCACGAGTTCTTTTCTTCTTTATTCTCTCTTCTTGTTTTCTTTTTCTTTATTCTTTTCCAGATATCTTCCTTTTCCAATTTTCTCTAATTTTCATTTTAGGGCTTCAAGGCGAAGCCTTTTTGATTCTGGCTTGAGGAGGGGTGTTCGGGTGAGGGTAAAGAACGGATCTTTGGGTGGTTTTAATTTTGGGGTCACCGGAGTTAGGTTTCCGGCGACCTTATTTTGGATATTCGAAGTGATTGGGGCTGATTCGAGGGGAACCAGTGGGGTAGGGTAATAGATCATGTGGAGAGGAAGAGATTGGCATTGGTTTTATGCGGATCTTCATACTTTGGTGGTCACCGGTGTAACTCCGGTGACCGGGACTTTGAAGAACGGGGTGTTTTTTCTGGGTTTTGGGTGTGGTATGAAATGAAGAAGAAGGAGAAGATGAGAAGAGGGGTAAAGGGAAACCGGCGACCACCGTGGAGGGTGGTGGCCGCCATTGGCCGGCTAGGGTTTCTGATGAAGATGATGAAGGAGAGGAGAGAAGTAGAGAGGATTAAGGGCGGCTAGGGTTAGGCATTAGAAGAAATGAGGCGGCTGCTTCAGACAAGGGCCTTATATAGGCCAAATGTCCGAGATAATCCTGACCGTCCGTTCAGTGATGATCAATGGCCGAGGGTGAGCGTTACTAAAACGCCACCGTTTTGTTACTAATGAGATCAAATATCTCTTCCGTCTGATCATTTCAAATGGACGGTTCAGATTCAATCTCCCATCCCCATTAATTAATTAAAAACTGTCCCTTTTCTCAGCCGTTGGATTCAGCTTGATGAACGGCTGAGATGGTGCCTTCTACACGGATCAGACGGGCTTTCTCTGGGCCAATATATTTGGGCCTCTCAATTCAATCCAATTGGCCCATCTTTATTATACATAAGCTATTTTTGTATTTTTGATTTTATTTATTTCTATGTGTTTTCTTTTATACTTTTTTTTTCTCTTTTTCTTTTATGAAAGATTATAAATCCTAATTTACTATTTACTCTAATTTTCTAGTAATTTTTGGCAATTTTCTACTATTTTTCCTAATTTCTACTACTTAACACTATTTTTGTCATTTTTCTTAAAATCTAACTAATTAAACAAAGTAATTAACTAGCCTAATTTTTTATTTTTTTTTATTCTAATTTTTTATTTATTCAAACACACAAAATATAGCTAATTTCAAACAAAGCAAGTAATTGCACTCAAAAATATATTTATTTTAATTTTGGAATTATTTAACCGGTGCAAAAATCATGTGCTCACAAGCATGATCTTGACTGCGTGTAGGTTTGAAATTTTTATGAACGATTGTATGTTCAACGGTGGAATGAGTTGTTCGTATTCCACCACTACTTCCTCTTCTTGTACGGGTACATTGCGATGGGGAGGCTGGGGTTGATGGATATCCATCGGTGGTGGAAAGTGTTGAGGTGGAAAGTGTTGAGGAATAGGTTGCCATGCATGGATCAAAGAGGGGTTGTTTTGATCTTGTGGAGTAAAGAAAGGAAGCTGGTAAAGAAGTTGCATATTCTGCAATGGGTTGCAGTTATGTAAAAGATTCCAATGATTTTGCATGTTATGGAGTAAAGCAGGTGCCAATGCTGGGGCTATAGGGTCGAGGACATTCATCACCCATAGATGGTTGATGTAATTGGACATGGCTAGCCTCATGCCCTCCGAAATTAGCAGGGCTAGTATCTGAGGGTTCTGTAGAACAAAGAGAACCTCCTGATTTTGGATGTTCACTGTGAAGAAGACAGTTTTTCCCTAAAGGCCTTGTTCCAACCATGTCGTTGGTTGATAATCCTGGGGTAGTGTATTCGTGACATAAATTAGGAGATTTAGATTTGGTACTTGGTTGTCCATTCTTGATAGTATGGATGAACGATGGTGAGGGGGTAGCTGATTTAGTGTTATTCTCCTTCGTATAAATGGCTATGGTTGATTCATTTTTAAGAGTGGAACATGCATAGGGAGTAGGATTTTGGGACTTGTGAAGCAATGATTGATCAGTTAATATAGGGTTTGTAGTGTGCATGCTTTGTATCGTTGCTTTAGGTTCTCTTGTATTGGGGAATTTGTTTGAATGGCCACGTGGCCATTGTTGTGTGACAAGTAGTTAACTGGTGTATTAGGGGAATTATGGGTAATTGAAGGTATTCCAAGTAGGTGTTTAGGGAGTGGGGCCGTTGTTTTGTAAGAAGTGGTATTGCATGCAACTGCATTGCCACGTAACCTATCAATATGGGGAGTAACGGGGTGGTTTCATGTGGGAAAGGAGTGAGGATGATCGGTGGATTGGCTATGTGAGATTTCATTCAAATCCATGTTAGTAGATCCTTCTTCCTTTGGTAAATCATTACTATTAGCCAGTGATGATGAGAACTTATTAGAGGTTTGGATACAAACAGTAGGAATAGCAGTAGAAGTATATTGTTTAGTGTTAGAACGATTTAAATCCTCTAAATTTTCCTGCTTCGAATTAGAAAAATGTTTAGGCTTGAAAGTTAGGTTTTGAGTATTTAGGAATTTACCTGATATTGCGTCAAAAATATTGATACTGATACCTGTTTGGTTGCCTGTGTTTTTGATCCTTGGAGGAGTGACGGTATTTCTTTTATTTCTGTGGCCTTTTGGGAAGGACGTTGTTTGCCACTACTCCTTAGTGGATTGCCCCTTAGTTGTTGAGGTAGATGCTATCTCCCAATGTCCCGTTTGAGTCTGTTTTACTATCCTTGTGCTAGGGTAGATGCATGAGGGTGCTCTGTGGCCTAATCGACCACAAGCTTTGCACAAACAGTTCTCTCCTTCATATACTAACTGTTGTAGATGGGTGCCAATTTTAATTGTAGTTTGAACAGGTTGATCTAAGGGGACATGTACGCATAGCCTCGCATACCTCCCTCTAATTGTTGAGCTAGTACAAACATCTATACACAATAGCTTCTCAATTGAGTTAACAATTTTCCCAAGCACTATCCCATCATAGAACTAAGTAGGTAACTGAGGAAGACGAACCCAGGCAACTGAGTATAATTCATTGGCATGACTAGCTACAAAGTTTGGTTCTCATCTTCTGACAGATAGGTAATGACCATTGATGAACCATGGGGCTCGTTGTAAAGCTTTTGCCATGTTTTCTTCTTTAGTAAACTTAACTACATAAAAATCTAATCCCAGGTCAATTAACGGAAATGTTTCACTTGGTTTCCAAAGGTCCTGGATCCTTTTGTTTAGGTATTGATGGACCACTCTTTTACCAAGGAGTTTGATTATGAGAGAGAATTTTTAATTTTTAAAATAATTATAATTATATTATAGTAATGATAAACTCTAAGATATTTTAAATTTTTAGTTAAATTTATACATGTTAAAGCATAAGTCCAATTAGATAAATGAAGCATAATTAAGATAAAGAAATTTATATAACGGAATTAATAGTAATAAATTGCACGTATTACTTTATAAGAAATTTAAGGATGAAATAGTAGAAAATAAGGTATATTATAAATAAGTTGTCATTTTTAATATATTTTATATTTTGGCATTTAGTCCTACTAATGATAGATTCACTATTTTTTTTTATATTAAACTATTTATCGTAAATATTAACTCAACCGTAGTTATTTTTTAGACTTTGAAATTTCAAGTTCATAACAATTGAAGTCTCCAACACATTGTAAATCAACCCTATAAATATATTAGGACGAGTAAAAATATTATATATAACTAATTTTACAAATGACAAGACTATATTTTAAAATACTACAATTATTATATTAATAATAGCTATGGTGTACTTTAAAAATTTTGTTGAGCTTTTACACGTTAAAGCACAAACCCAATCAAATAAGTGAAGCATAAATAAGATACTAAAATATATCGGAATTATATTAATAAATAGTAGTGTGTATTTTTATAAGAAATTTAAGGATGAAATAATAAGAAAGATATGTATTGTAAATAATAACTTGTCATTTTTTTCTTCTATTTAGTCCAAAGAATGACGATGCCTTACTATAATTTTTTATATAAAATTTTTTATTATAAGATATTAATTCAACTATAGTCATTTTTTAGACTTTACAATATTAATTTTTGAGAAGATATAAGACCAACTCTTTTATTCTGTTTTGTGTTTTGTTTTCTATATTAGGCCTCCAAAACAGCATTCAAAAACTTATGTCGAACATGATCTTTTTTCATTTATTAAGCTAACTAAATGGGAACAACATTCAAATTTTTAAAAATTTCTTTAATTTTTATTAGACAAATACATAGTTTGATAATATTTACGTAATTTAAAAAAATATATTTACTCATTAATATAGATATAGTATCTAGAAAAGGCCAAAACAAGCAATAAGACGACTCCTGCTAACAACCAGAAAAAATGTGAGCAAAAATATATATATAGTGAAGAGGAGCAAATATACTACCATTATACGAATGTAACAGTCTTTTTATCGTTCCACTACTCTGCTCAGAGCTGCTGCACACTACTGTACCTTCTTCAGCAAGGTATCACTCTCTCCATCATTTTCTCCAAATTCCCTTTCAATCTTCTTCTCTCTTCCGTTGTGTTTTTATTCTCTTTTTTGGACACTACTTTTCTTTGGTTAGAAACATTGATAAGTTATATTCATCATTTGCTTCACATGCAACGCTTATGTATTTCTCCTTTTTTTTTTTTCTTAATTTTTTTGCTTATTTTTTACAACAATGCTACTCTGTTTTTAAGGCAAAAATTTAAAAAAAAAAATTGTTTTTATGGTCTGAATTTTCAGTTACTCTCTGTTCCTCTTTTCTTATATTTACTCTATTTAGTTAATCTCTGTTAGAAAATTTAATTGTATTTCACCATTTTTGCTTTGTGTTTATGTCTATGCATCTTTTGATCTGTACATACATGGGTCTTATTAACAATTTTATTTTTGTTCCCTTTACGTATTTCTTCATCTATGTGTGTAACGTTAATGTAGTCACTAGTTTTTCTTTTTGTTAAAAATCTTCTGTTCCTCTATTCTTCTAATTTACTCTCTTTTTTCTCTAATCTGTACGTGGGTCATATTCGATTTTTTTTTTTGTTGTTGTTGTTGTTGTTATTTATGTGTGTTTACGCGTGTATTTCAATGTTTTATAGTCACAACAATCGCTACAGTTACTCTCTGTATTTTCAAGAGAAAAGTAACTTGTATTTCTCCATTTTAATATTGTGTTTACAGCTATGCATCTGTAATATGTTAAATATGGTTCATATTCAGATTTTGTTTTTTGTTTTTGTTTTTCCTCCATCAATGCGTATGTACAATGTACGTAACCACTTCTCTCTCACTTTTTTTTTTTTATAAAAAGAAAACAATAATGTTCTGTTCCTCTTTTATTATATTTACTCTGGTTTTTAAAGCAAAAGAGCCAGCTTGTGTTTGCGCTCTAAATTTAAAATCTGTGGCTCTCTATTTGTAATGTGTAAATGGGTCAAATTCAGAATTTTTCTTGTTGTTTATGTGTGTGTATTTGTTATTTTTATTTTTATTTTGCCAAAAATGATATGTTCCTCTCACATTCAGATTTTGTTGTTGTTGTTGTTATTATTTATGTGTGTTTAGTTTCACAATGTACGTTTGTATTTCAATTTTCGGCACGGTTTTTTACTCACAACAATCACTATAGTTACTCTCTGTTTTTTCAAGAGAAATGTAAGTTTGTATTTCTCCATTTTGCTAATTGTGGTTATGTCTCTGCATCTGTTATCTGTTAAACATGGTTTCATGCTATGTTGTTCTAACTCACCAAAAATATCTCCAGGTGTGTGTCGTATCCTCAAAAAGTAGTGTATTTTTGGAGGATCCGAACGGGTGCGGCAGCATTTTGGAGAGTCCATGCAACATAGGTTTCATGTTCAGATTTTTATATTTGCTTATTTTTGTCCATTTGTATGTATTTTATCACTTGTTTTTCCTCCAACAATTCTCTGTTTCTCTTTTCTTATATTTATTCTATTTTTTGTGCTCTAGATTTTCACTTGTATGGCTCTGTATCTGTAATCTCTACACTGGTTTTTGCTATATTTCTCTTTGTTCTTATATTTATTCTCTGTTTTTCCAGTAAAATGGAAACTGAATTGCAGCCTGCACAACAAGGGAATGATGTTGATGAGAAATATGTATTTCCCTGGGTGGGAATTGTCGCAAATCTTCCCATTGAGTGGGATGGTAAACGTTACGTGGGAAAAAGTGGCTCGGGGCTCAGGGATGATTTGACGAACAACGGGTTTAATCCGGTGAGAGTACATCCATTGTGGAACCATAGGGGTCATTCAGGGTATGCTGTGGTTGAATTTAGTAATAATTGGGATGGTTTTGCTTATGCAATTAAGTTGGAGAAGAGTTTTGAATCACAACATAGAGGGAAGTTGGACTATTTAGGTTCGGCAAATAGGGGGAATAAGTTATATGGTTGGGTTGCAAAGGCTGATGATTTCAAGTCAGCAGGTGTAATTGGTGACTATTTGCGCAAAAATGGAGACCTAAAATCTATCTCCGAGATTCAGGCAGAAGACAAGCGCAAGAATGATGCTCTTGTCTCTAATCTGGCTGAAACAATCGAGGCCAAAAGTAGGCGACTCAAGGAGATAGAGAGCAAATGCAATGAAACTTCAATGTGCCTCAGCAAAGTGATGATGCAAAGAGATGAAATGATCCAAGAATACAATGAAGGTACATATATTCTCCTAACAGATCTTGCCTTTTTCTCACAATTTTGACTTACAACAAGTACTTACTATTGACTACAGAGTTACAAGGGATGGCGAAGAATGCTCGTAATCAACTAGCAAAGATGATCAAAGAGAGAGAGAAGAATAAATTGTATTTGGAGGCGCAACGCAAAGAACTTGAGTTGCGCGAAAAACAATTGGTGGAAAGGGAAGCCCTCAATGATAATCAAAGACAAGAGTTTAATTCTTTGAAGCAAATGGTAGAAAGTCTTATTTTGATTAACTTAGTTTTGTTTCTCCATTTATATTAAGGGAGATTGCAAGAAAAGGAAAGTGTTTTGCCTTAGTCCTCTCTGTCCTATGTGTGTCATTGCACTTGAAAACTTGATAAGTTTTCTAAGCAGAAATAAAATCTAATCATAAGAAAAAGGTGAAGTTAGTATAGCCATTTATAGATGGAAAGAACCAAGGCTTTGGAACTAGTGGAAATGTGATATGCTGTTTAATTGATTGACTTTAACTGGTTAGCAAAAAATTATATGGAGATATAAGCAATTGAAGGAATAGTCTAAAAATAGGATATAGGAGAAATGAACTGCTGATATTATGGAATATATCAGATATTTGCTTGGCCTACTTTTTTCTGGGAATTCTTTCACTTTAAAATTCTTCTTTTATGTGTTTAGAATGAGAGAGCAGAAATGGAGCAAAAGAGGATGGATGAAAGTGTCTTAAAGTTGGCAGAAGAACAGAAGGTTTGTATGTCCATTATTATGTATTTTCACTCTCAACTTATGTAATAATTAGCCTATGACAACCAAGAGAATTTTACTTTGCAGAAAGAGAAAGAAACTCTCCGTGAGAAGATCCTGGAGTTGCAAACAAAACTCGACTCAAAGCAGGCGTTAGAGTTGGAGATAGAACGTCTCAAAGGGGCTACGCAAGTAATGAGACACATGGGAGATGGCCAAGATGTGAAGAAAAAACTAGACGAGATCCAAGAGAGCTTAAAAGAGAAAGAAGAAGAACTAGAAGATCTTGAAGCTTTGAATCAAGCTTTAATTGTCAAAGAACGCCGTGCCTATGTTGAGTTACAAGATGCCAGGAAGGAGTTGATTGATGTAAGTACAATTTTGCATACAAGAGAGCATTTTCAATTCATTTTGCCCTGAGAGAGTTGTATGTACATGTTCAATTTTCGTTGTCAACGTATTACAAATTTCCTATAATCTGCATAAGCAAATCAGCTTCTACCATATTATATGCTGTTGAAGATTCAAAGTTATATATTAATGCTTCTTAGCATATAGGCTTCAAATCTTGAAGATTTATGTGGTCATAACACTCCATAAAAGAACCTCGTAAACTATTTGAAATTCGTTCTGCTGAGGTTCAATCTTTCAAAGTCACTTTACTAAAATGGTGAAAATTTGACAAATGAAACATGTTTCCATGGCATTTAGGGAATGAAGGAGCATTCTTCTCGGGCTCTAATCGGTGTCAAGATAATGGGAGAACTTGATATTAAAAGCTTTCAGGCGATAACCAAGAAAATGTTTGTTGAAGATGCAGATTTCAAAGCTGCCGAGTTGTGCTCAATCTGGGAGGCTCATCTTAGGGACCCCAACTGGCATCCCTTTAAAGTTGTAACAACTGAAAATTGTCCCAAGGTAATACATTGTAGTTTCTTACTTATCAAAAAAAGAAATACATTGTGGTTGCCAAACATAACCTTATTATTTCTGCTGTACTGGTAGGAGGAAATTGATGATAAAGATGAAAGGTTGAATAGGTTGAAGCATGAGTATGGATTAGCAGCTTATGAATTGGTTACTACTGCTTTGTTGGAGATGAATGAAAGCTCAAGTAGTAGAGGCATACCAACAGAGTTGTGGAATTACAAACTAGAAAGGAAAGCTACCATCAAAGAAGGAATATCATATATTGTCCAGAAGTTGAAGGTCAGTAAAGTGAAGAAGCGTTAAACTTTCATGGTTATGTTCAACACTGTCAATGGCATATTATGCCTTATCTAGTACTTAGAATCTGTTTGAAAACCAATATATTGAGACAGGAGCATATGTATGTGTTTTGGTTGTGCAGGTCAGACTGCTCATGTTTTACCTTTTCTCTATTGTGGTACTCCTATATGTCATGACAGTTGAAATTGAACTATTTGAAGTAGACTCCTCTTTCTAATACTGCTGGCAAAGGAATCCAAACCTCTGCTTTAGAGAATCCAAGGTTTTTTAAGGAATAGCAAAAGCAAATGGGCACTTGAGTTGTAGTATTAAAGTAATCTACCTTTATACTTCAAGCTTTGAATGGCATCTAGAATTTGTACCATTTTGGATGACATATTATACCATACCTTGAATATGTTCAAGCCGGAATCAGTCAGACTACTTATATCAAACCTCTTGAGGTGCGACCCTTCTCCGAACTCTTGGTGAATGCGGGATGCTTCGTGCACGTCTTTCTTTTTTTTTACCTTGAATCTGGTTTAGAGAAACCATCTTGTTGAGACCAAGAAGCATATTTCTATGGCTTTAAAGGTGAGAACTGCTAATCTTTTAGCTTTATGACAGAATATGTAATAACATATGATATTAAAACATTAAATGTACCACCAAGGAGTGTGGTGAGATAGATACGATCCTCGAGTTTGAACTCGAGGAACGGAGAAATTTCCTTTTAGTGGGCTCTACCTGGCTCGATTCAAACTTAGTTGAACCGATGATTTTCTGATACTAGATGCATAATGAAAAAAAAAAATTAAATGTATGCTCAAGAATATATCGAAGCGTGCTTGCTTGACAAAGTTCAAGGACAAAAGCAACAATAAAAATGGCATCCAAAGCCCTGCTTTAGAGAATCCAAAGTTTGGTCTCAGAATACTTGCATACAAGACGCCTAAATGCCACTCAACCTTTCAGAAATGGCCATTCATATCATTATTGACTACCGTTTCAATTTTTGCCCATCCATATCATTATTGACTAACGTTTCAATTTTTATTTGGCTCATTCATGCCACTATCGTTAGTTAATAATGGGATGAATTGATCATTTCTTTAACAGCAGTGGCATGAAATTTCTATTTTTTTTAAACATGGAAACACGATTTCTGAAAGTTTGTATATTTAGGCCTTTAGGCTCAAATCTGAGCTTGAGTAATATCAAAGTTTCTACCTTTATGCTTCAAAGAGCCATTAAAGTAAATCAGAAACATAAATTACTCAGATTTTTCAATTAAAGTAAATCACTATAAATTACTGAAAGTACAGTAAAATATACTGCCCAGTGCATCAACTACAAAACATTAGATTGATACTATTACATTGTTCATTGAGTACAGCTGCGGGCTACATGTTTCTGCAGCCGCTTCAGCTCTTCTGCACAAACAAAAAAAAGCTTGAAACGCCAATAAAAAAACCCAAATCAAAAGGGTTTAAACACTAAAACTCGAAGTGCACGAACCACGAGTCTTATATATTGTGCTACGATCACTTTCATACACTATGGTTAGACTCTAAAGTTCTTTCCAACAAAAGTTTGACCAAATTGCCAATGGGCAGGCGCGATGTTCCACGAGGTGGATTTGCGCCTGTCACTCGCGGTAACCCTGAATGACAGTGCCTGACCAACCAAACCGGAGTTCGTTTGCCAATTCTGACCCCAATTACGACTCATGGTTATCCAGCCAGTCCTCGAACCCTTAACCATAACCTTCACAATGTCGCCTGCACCCGCGACATTGGTGACCAAAACCAAGTTGAAGTAACGGAAACCATTGATTGTGAACCTAATTCCACCTTGCTTCCTGCATGGCACCCTGCATAAACAAAGAAAAACGATCAATTAGCATTATTTAACGCCGTCAATGTATATAAATTAAACTCTTAAACATTAAATTGTCAATGTATATAAATTAAACTCTTAAACATTAAATTGTACAGAATGTGAACACATAAATGGTAATTTTGTTGTACAATATAAATACTATGTTAGCGTGAGACATGGACCGTTAATTAAGGATGAACAAACAATGTGGCTAGGATTTTTCACACTGGTGAATATATCTAGGGGTGTTGTCCCCACCACCTAGGGTGTTGGAATTTGACATTCTTAAGGAGAATGTGCATGTAGGACCAGCTTCCAAATTTTCCATAAGCAAAATGTTTGAAATTTTTAGTAGATGACATCTCACTAGTTAAAACTTTTCATTTCAGACAAACAAGGTAAGAAAAATTAGTCACACAAGATCTTTATATCACGTCGTTAGATAGGCGGGATAAGATGGGATAATTTACATTATATTTTACATCATCAACTAAACACATTATAAACTTAGTCCCATACTTAATGGTGGATACTTCATCTTATCTCATCAAATTTGGTATTATTTTATACCACTTTGCAGATATGATCAATTTATCTAAGAATTATAGTAATAGAATTATAATTCAAAATAATTTAATCAGCATACCAAACAATCAGAATCAGAGTATGGTAAAAATATATGTCACTTAATCTTGTGACTATAAACTCAAAGACAGCTGAAAATTGAGATGGATAAATTTTAAACATGTTTTCCCCCCCTAATTTACTTGAAAACTCATTAAGAATTACTCTATTTAATATAGTTTCGAGTTTCGACCCCACTGTGTCAAAGTGACAAGAGTGCCCTATGACACAAAATAAGTATCAAACAAAATCAATAAAGAAACCAACTCACCATGACCCCACGAGAAAAAGAAAAGAAAACCGAAAGGTCTCATAAAGAAACACAAACAAATAAAGTGAAACCAAGAATAAAAAAAGTGATTAGAGGGGGGAGCACTTTACCATAAATGTTTATTAGGCAAGAATATGATCTAGGACACATTTGTTCATAGATATTTTTTTCGTAAAAAGATATTTGTCCATTAAATTTTGTAAGTGATGAAATTTTTTGGAATTAAGTTCTTCAAAAATCAAAAAGTTGTTTTGACCAATTTTTTAAAATTTTTAGAAATTTTTGCTTCCCCTTCACAAAACTACTAACATTTTCTCGAATATAATGCATGTCCACACATAATTTTAAATTTTAAATACTAGTTTTCAGTTTTAATCCCAAATAATGTACTTTTTTTTTCTAGAAATTACCATTTTTATATCCTACTTAAGATTTCAAATACTTTAGCATACTTAATATTAAAGCAACAAATATTTATATACAAATAGTCTATTTGAGTTACTCTTACCTTTTCTTAGACGTTATACTTTGATGATCCGAACAGTTACACACATATTATACATACATTACACATATATATTACTATTACACATGCGCTAGATAATTTAAGTTTACACACTTGAATGAGCGACTATTTAGGTTAATTCAAAGCTCAAAAATGCTTACCGACGATAAACAACAGGGACAATTCCAGCACGATACTCTGCAATCTTGAGAAACATGGGCATGGCAAGGTCAAAATGAGGACGAGGAGGGTTACACCAACCACCATTGTCATTAGGCAAAGCATAATTTGGAGGACAGAAATTAGTTGCAGTAATTAAAATGGAAGGACTTCCAGCATGACACCATTGAGGTTGATTGTCACATTTGATCTCAAAACAAGCTCCACAACTTAGTCCATTGTTAAATAATGCTGTGCTTAATGCTCCATTATTCACTCCATAGCCTTGACTATAAAGATTACCATATCCACATGCCCCACCTACAAATTCATGCAAGATAAAAAAATGTTTAACAATAATAATCATTCATAAAAATTAAAATTATTAACCTCAAAAGAGTTTAAATTTTGTGCACTAATAGTATATAACTCTTATTATGATATCAAGTTAATTTGATCTACAGTAACAAGTAATTGCTTATGTGTTAACGATGCAGTTAACTACAGTTAGAGACGAACCTATACTATACGAGAAGGGTCACCATAATGATACCCCTTCGCGGAAAAAAATACATTGTATGCATGTGGGGTGAATTTATATGTATTTTGACATCACTTCTCTTAATTTTGTGGTATATTTACTTTTATATATTTTGATACCACTAAACAAAAATTCTGATTCCGCCACTATCAGAATGTCATAAAATTCGGCAACAAAATTTTATATATATATATATATATATGTATATATCTTTAGAAATAGTGATATATTAGTAGTATGCACTCTATATACAAAGCAAATTTTGGTTGGATCAAATTATAATAATTAGGTTAATTGCTATAACAAGTTAAAATACTCAAATGGTAACTTTTGGAGCAGAACATGCTTTTATACTAAAACAGAACAAAAACAGCTACCGTACAAAACAGAGTAAAACACAGTGTAAAAGCACAGGAATAACATTAAATGAGGTATAATTATCATTATAATGCAGTAATTAAACCACATTATGTAAACATCTGCTAAAGTTAAAATATTTTTATCACAGAGAACTTTTGGAACTCATATTATCTGCTACAACAAATTAAAATATACAGATAGAATAAAAATAATTTAACAAATATAAAGTGGGAAAATGGAGACATACCCATAGTACCAGAGGCATCACTACCACCATAGAAAGTAGCATGAGCAGTTTGCCATGATCCACCAGTATAAACACCTGGGATTCTAGCTTCAACTGTTAGTAAAAATAGTGAAATAATTAGAGAAAAAATGCAGGACAATTTCAACATCTCCATTTGTGTGAAGTTGAAATGTGTAAAAAGAATGGTTATAAGAGAGAGAGAATGAGATGAGGAAAGTATGGAGGGAATGAGGAGTATTTATGGAGAAAGACTTGAGAGGGTATCAGTGGCAGTTGGTGTAATTTGATCGCTATTAATGATCTCACCCCCACTCCCCCTCTCCTCGCACCCTACTGCCACCCCTCTCCCCAACACCTCACCCCCAATTCCCCTCCGCCCCCTGCCCATTTCTCCTCCATTTGACTAAATTATATATTTTCCAAAAAAAAGTATACTTCCGTTTCAATTTAAGAGATTTGTGGTCTTAAAACTTAAAAGGTAAAAATTTTGTGAGGTTATGATATATGTGCGGTTGTAAAAGTTTTTTATTAAGGGTAAAATGGATAAAATGAAAAGTTTAAAGTTGAATTATTTTCAATTATAGAAATGTATCATTCTTTTTGAAACAGACTAATAAGAAAGTGTGTCATTTGAATTGAAACGGATGTAATATTTTTTTTACTCACTAATCAAATACTAAGAAAAAATCAGAAAAAAATTTTCAATCACCAACCAAACACGAGAAAATAAGTGACAGAAATCATTCAATTTTGCAGGAAAGTAGTTTTTTTTTTCATTATCAAACACACCCTAATTTTTGTATGTAATCGTGTAAAGAAATTTTTATTCGACCAACATAGTTTGGCCCGATATATTGAGTTATTACTTGGTTTTGGAGGTTATGTTATTAGGTATGTCATGATAAGTTTATGGCTGACTGCTATTTTAGGTTAACTTAATATAATGGTGCAGAAAATCTCTATAATATTTTAGTACACAGAATTTAAACTCGTACGAATTTATGTTCTTTGCGTTTACTTGTGAAGAATTTTTATAATATCAGTTTAAATTGTCCTATAACAAAATGTATAACTCTCGATGTAAGCATAAAATGGTAATTTTAATAATAATGCAGTTACATGTTATTATCTATTAAATTATTTAGTTGTATTACAATTTTTTATATTATTAATATATATAACTTAAATTCTACGAATAATAGTAGTATGCATGGTGTGAAAAAGTGAGTAACCAATTTTTTATATAAAATTGGCCAATCACAGTTACTTTGTCTAATCCAAAGTCCTTTCATACGATAGGAGGGCAACAAAGTCAACAATTTACATGAAAAATGGAACCGTTCACAAATGGACTAATAACAATGAGAAACTAAAAAGAGAATTTCTTTTTTTGTTGGCTTCTTCTTTTGCCATTTTTGGTCTCATAAACAATAATTCATAAATGGATAAATTATTACTACCATGTTACCCCATTCACTATTCTATGAGGTGAGTTATTCATATTTCATTAGACGGTCGGAAGCAGAGGTGGAACTAATTTATTAGGTATGATAAAGACTCAATTACTTTTATTTAAATATTATATTTGTATTTAAACATAAATTTTTAATTGCGAACTAAATAGCTAAGATGAGCTATAAGTTTCGTGAAAAATTAAAAATTCATAAACTTCAAATGTTGGCTCCAACTATGATAGGAGGCGAATTGGAAGTTAAGCGTGAAAATTTTAAGAGTCTGCTTGGAAAGCCACCATGTAACTGGAATTGGTGTAATTACTAGGGTAGTAATTACACAGCCTAGTAATTACTCAGTTGTGTAATTACGACGACCTGTTTGTTTGTCATAGTGTAATTACAGTGTAATTACAAGTTTACTGTTTGGTTGTACAAGTGTAATTACACAGTTAGAGTAAATTTTAAATTAAGTAATTATCAAAACTTAAAAGTTAATATAATAAATATATGCCTATAAATTTTTTAAGTATAAATGATATTAAATTTGGTATTTAAGATGAACATACATTAACAAGTAATCATATGTTATAACTAATATTGTAAAAATATTTTATCTATATATTTTAAATTAATAATATTTAGTTTAGATACGTACAAAAATTGAAAAATATACGTCTTTTTGTAAGAACATCATAGAATTCATATTTGACAAACTGATTTATCAATTCTAACTAAAAAATGAACAACATGCGACGTGAGCCAATACTACTAAAACAAATAAATTAGAACCATGAATACAACACAATTCAAAACTAAAAAAAATTATTTAGCATATGTCAAATTCAAACATAATAATAGTAAGTTCCACTATAATTTTAGATTGGGAAACATAATAAGTTTATAACCACATGCAACAATAAAATTCCACTTTAATTATATCACTTATTATTTGACAAGTTTGTAAATGACTCATTATTTATAATATTAAGAGGTGTAGTTTCAAAAAATAGAATAATAAAATAAATAAAAATAAAATATAAGAAATTACATGAAATTACAAAAAATAAAGGTAGAGAAATAAAAGATAATATTTTAAAAAAAAATAGAAAGTAAAATTAAAATTTAAATATTAAAATTAAAATAATAGAAATAAAAAGTTATAAAGAAATAAATTAAAATAAAAATAAAAGGGGAAAAAAATAAAAAATAACCTTGTAATTACACAGTGTAATTACCACCAATTCTCACCCCCCCCCCCTGAGAATTGGAGAGTGTAATTACACCCCTCCAATTACACCCAATTCCATACTGACCAAGTAATTACTTGGCCAAACAAATACGTCAAACTGTGTAATTACACCCAATTACACCCAAATCCAATTCCTTGATGGCTTTCCAAACATGCTCTAAAGGTTTTTCCAAGGAAATAGAGTGCTAGAGTTCTAGTTATAGGTTCTATAGATCCAATAACTTTGATCAAAATTATATATTTGTGTTTAAAAAAATTCCTTAATATAAATTATTTATCTATAACCTAGTAACGTGAAACTCATAAACTCAAAATTTTGGCGCGTTGAAGATGAGAAACATGTATTGTACATGTATTAGGATGTGATGGGCAATTTTACATTGATTACATTATGAAATTCTAAGTGGGTAGTGTTCATATAATACATTCTTATGCTATACCCAAGGTTTTGTTCTTCGATTTTAGAAACAAACAAGGGTTATGACGGAGTGGTAAGTAGTTCTTCATTGTTAACCTAAGATCTCCGAGCCATGTATTAGTCACCTTGTTAGGGAGTGCTTAACCCCCAATATGTGACTTCTGGGTGATTCAAATTTATGGGACCGATCCTAAATATGGGTACCAAATAATAGGTGAAAAATAAAAAAATAAAAATTAATTCTAAATGGTTGAGGCAAAGGTGTGACTTTCTTCATTGAACGGTCTCCTTACTGCCCTTCAATCAAGTAGAATTAGGTCTTACATAGCCTAAATTACAAAAACTAAACACAAAGACACATAATACTCATTAATTTATAAGGCATATTTCAAGTGAAAAATAAAGCATGTAAACCACATAAGTAATATGATTGAAGTAAACAAAGTGAAGTGGCATAGCTACGTGCTCCAATGGGTGATCAAGCGAATGCCCTTCTTTCTTAATATACATGTCAAATATCATATTATATTTACTATATGTTCATGTCAAATATAACATTATGTTTGCTATATGTTATATGGGCATTGTTTTTAAATAATTGAGATAGCAGCCCATATGATAGGGTTGCATCAGGGGTCGGCACTCAACCTATTTTTGTTTGCTCTGATGATTGACGTATTGACAAGACGTGAGGTGGTATGAACGCACAATTAGAGGTACGAAGGTAGACCCTGGAATCTAAATATTTCAAATTAAGCAGAACCATGACAAAATACTTGGAGTGTAAGTTCAGTGGCGAGATTCAAGGAGGGGAAGGGGAGGTGAGGTTGGACTCGCAGGTCATCTCTAGGAGAAGAATTTTTAAGTACATTGGGTCAATTATTCAGGTGGTTGGGGAGATTGATGAAGATATCGCACATCGTATTGGGGCGGAATGAAATAAATGGAGACTCGCTTAAGTGTTTTTTGCGACAAGAAGGTGCCATCAAAACTTAAGGATAAGTTCTATAGGGTGGTGGTCAGACTAACGATGTTGTAAGGGGTTGCGTGTTGGCCACTTAAGATCGCTCATGTCTAGAAGATGAAGGTAGCGGAGATGATGATGTAGAGATAGATGTGTGGGCACACCAGGTTAGATAGGATCAGAAATGAGGTTATTCGCGACAAGGTAGGTGTGGCCCCTATTAAGAACAAGATGCGGGAAGCACGATTTAGGTAGTTTGGTCATGTGAGAAGGAGGAGCACAGACGTCCCAGTGAGGAGGTGTAAGAGGTTGATATTGGAGGGCCTACAGAAAGGTAGAGGTAGGCCAAAGAAGATGTGGAGAGAAGTGATTAGGCAAGACATGACGCAGCTTCATCTCACTAAGCATGACCCTTAATAGGAAGGTATGGAGGTCGAGTATTAGGGTAGTAGAGTAGGTAGTCTAGAGTGTTCATAATAGTAGTATTGGCACGCAGTCTCGCTTTCTGTTTGTAGTACGTTTTTATGACTAACCATTATTTTCTTTCATTGTTGATCACCTTACTGTCTTGTTATTTTTATTCTGCTTCATATGGCTTTTTAGTACTGTCTCTTCTTGCATGTATTGTCATTAATGTAGTGCTATGCTTTCCTGAGCCGATGGTCTATTGGAAGCAGTCTCTCTATGTTTACATGGTAGAGATAAGGTATACATACATTACTCTCCCCAACTTTACGGTGTAAGATAATACTGGCTATATTGTTGTCATTGTGGATGAGATAGCAGCCCATATATCGACTTCATGGGTTTGAATACCCGTGTTAACATTTTTATCTAACAATTGTTTTTCAAACCAAACGGAGACCACATTGGTATAATTGACTTTAATCTAAAAAAATCTTGTAATAACTCTTAACACTTAAAATCTGTGTAGGAAAAATAACACAATCTTAGAAGTAGTTTTTAATTAAATTTTATTTACTAAATATGCCTTATAACTTAAAAGTCAAGCTTTACAAAAAAATATAATGAAAAATATCTACCTACTACAAACCCTCTCGTCTATCTCTTTTATTTGGTTCTATGCTTACTTTTATTAGTCATTTTTTTATGTGAGTTTTAATTTATAAAATTATAGTTCTGTTTTAAGTATTCATTTGATTTAGCTAAATATTATGTAATTTAATTTTAATTTTCGGTGAACCAATTCATTGAACAAATATTATTGGCTCCGTTAAAGTTTGAATACCCTCTATGAGTCTCATGGTTACGTCACTAACAAAGTCAATCTACACCTTATCAAATTAAAAGATTACTCTAATAATAATAAGAAGATAGAGCACAATACTTCACTATTAAAATAAAATAATTATATTATTGTTTACTTATTGAGTAACTAGTAATTAATCATCCCGCTTTTAAGTCATTAATAAATCCGTTTGACTCAAAATTCACAAAATCTTGATAGCTTGTTTCCTAGTTTTAACTCTAATAATACTATACTTTGACTTTTCCGGGGAATATCAAAGTCTCCCTTCAAGATTTTTGAACAACGAAATTACAACATTTAAATGTTCTTGTTATTACCCAATAAATATTCAAAAATCCAACGTTTTGATTTCTCCCAAGCACAAAAAAAGTACTAATAAAACTTAATTAACAAACTTCAATAAGAAGTCAATATAATATTGTAATACAAAGTACCCCTTCCGTCCAAAATAAGTAATTTTTTTGTATTTTCTTGTGGTCTAAAATAAGTGATTTTTTTAATTATTTTTTTCCAACATTGTCCATGGAGTAAATAGTGTTTGAATATAAGTTAGGAATATTTATGTGAGATAGTAAAAGTTTATATGGTTAATTCTATTGCTAATTAATACTAAAAGGTATATTTCTTAATTTGTGTGAAAAAGCATAAAAATTATTTATTTTGGATCGTAGGGAGTAACATTTAGAGACTGTCATGTATTAACACTATAACAAAAATATATGTATTACAAGGATTCATCATAAATTAATTTACGCTCGTTATCAATTTGTTGCAATTCTTCTTCTTCTTCTTCTTTTTTTTTTGTTTTGGTTTGGACTTGAACCGATAATATGAGCAAGTTCAGCTGACCATGTTCACTAAAGCAATAGTTGAATAGTGGACATAATTTTATTTAACTTTAACTTCTATCTGATTTTTGTCTTTAGTTGCAGTCGTAAATATAATGTAGAAAATAATTTCAATTTTTGAATTAATATTACATAATATAATACTCAAAATATGAAGTTCAAAGACATGTTTAATCTTAAAAACATATGAAGTTAATTTGACTTATGAAATTAATTTAATTTGACAAGAAAAGTTGGAAGATGTTGGTTGATCTACTCTAACTAACAAGATTGCTTGATCCAAATTTTAGGCGTTATCCACGGTCGTTATTTGGAATGCTAGAATTAATACATCTAATTTTTCTAATGTTATTTTTTCTTTATAATTCTTGGAAGTATACTGTATGTTTTTATGTCTTATATAAAATTACTACAAAACATAATTTTTATAGTTTAAATATATAAAAGAATTTAAACAATCATAATTAATTGTTTAACTCTTCTAAGTAAGTAAGAGTGTCATTCTTTTCTGGACGGTAGGAATTTCATATATGAAGTTGGATCCTCACTTTACCCGCACTTAAATGATTTGTTTGAGATCTTAACAGATATAAATTTTGATTTTCTTATTTGTGAGAAAGATGAAGGAAAATGTAGAATTCTTATTATCTCTTCTTTAATAGTTGACGGCAAGTGCAATATATATCGAGTGTTGAGACCGAAAAAAAGAAAATTAAGTATAGAGGGATTAACACAAGGTTGGAGGTTTAAAGACATGTGTTGGAGCCTATAGGTTTCAAGTTGACTAGGTCGAAAACAAAATATTTGGAGTGCAAGTTCAGCGATAGAATACGTGAAGCAGGAGGGGAAGTGAAGATTGATTCACAAGTCATCCCCAAAACGGATAGTTTCTAATATTTTGGGTCTGTAATCCAAGGCAACTGGGAGAATGACCAGGATGTTACTCATCGAGTTGGAGCGGGGTGGATGAAATGGAAGCTCGCTTCTCGAGTTTTGTGTGATAAAAATATGTCACCAAGACTTAAAGGTAAGTAATATAGAGTGGTGGTTAGACCGACTATGTTGTTTGGGGGAAGTGTTGGCCCGTCAAGAAGTCTCTTGTCCAGAAGTTGAAAGTAGTTAAAATAATGATGTTGAGATGGATGCGTGAGCATACTAGAAAAGACAAGATTAGGAAATTATTACGGACAACGTGCGTGTGGCCTCGGTGGAGAACAAATTAGGGGGAATCGAGGCTAAGATGGTTTAGTCATGTGTAGAGGAGAGTCGTAGATGCTCCGGTCAGGTTTTATGAGAGGTTGACCATGGCAGGTCGAAGGAAGGGTAAGGATAGACCAAAGAAGTATTGGTAGGTGATGATTAGGCAGGATATGTCATTGCTCTAGATTACCGAGGACATGACCCTCGATAGGATACAGTGAAGGTCAAGAAGTAAGGTGGAAGATTGGCAATAGTCGTTAGTCTCTTAGTCTTTTCAGTGGTATTAGTACCATTTTGTATTATTTTCTTATTCTTGGTTCTTTATTGTAAGGCCCTGTAAAATTTTGTGCTTAAAATCTAGTAGCTCATAGTGCTAAAGTCTGAATATGTGTCGCCGTGGTTCGGACGCTTGGTAGTGATCTAAGCTTTAAAAATCAAAAGAATTAATTTTCCAGAAAATTATCACTTCTGCGGTCCAGAATGCGATCGCAGATCAGCTATGTGGACTGCACTCCTGTTGCAGAGTGTAACAGAAGGTTTGTCAAAATTGAAGTTGAAAATGCGGTCCACTATGCGATCGCATAGTCAATATGCGGACCGCATAATCACCGCATAAGTTCTTAAGGGATTTGTGGAGGACAATTCTATGGCGCATTATGCGACCACAGAACATAAATGCGGACCGCATTCATACCGCAGACCGAATCAAAATATTTAATTTTTTGGGAGCAATTATGCGGACCGCATGTTTACTCTGCGATCGCAGATTTGACCGCATAGTTGATGCGGGGCTCTAATTTTCTAATTTTAAAACCCGACCCCCCTTTTGATATAACGCCCTAACCCCTCGTTTTTATATATTTTCTTAACAAAATAAGAGAGAGGGAGGAGGGATTCTTGAGCGAGAAAGTTGATTTTCCTCAAATTGATTTTTCCAAAGTCACCTAGGCCCAGAATTTTTTCTGTATTATCTTCATCTTCATTTCTAAAGGTAAAATCCCTAACCCATTTCCCTTGATTTTCAGATTTTAATAGAAAAGGAGATTTTCATGCATTAATTCTTAAAAGTGGAAGTCAAAACACTCATGCATGTCTTTAAATCTAAAATTTAGAAAAAGGGAAATGAGTAGAAGTAAGGGGCGGTGCTCGATAATCCAAATAAGCCCAGATAGTAATTGTGAATTTCAAATTCAAAGGTATATGTGTTAACTTGTAACCTAGATTGACGTTGCTAGCTTGTTGGGTGAATTGAAAGTATAAGATAAAAGAAAAAGGAATTTGATTCCAGGTATGTATGGCTAACTTTGATCTTTGTGAAATCATCATGTTTGGTGTACAAATAATTGGTATGTGATAACTATGTGGATTGTTTGTGAAATTCTTGTGATTGGTTTGTTGGGTGTTTGATTGGTTTGATTAAGTGTTATGTGGTAAAGAGTTGGGAAACAATTGATAAAAGAAAATCGTAAATGATGCAAAGGGAACAACGGTGGTAATAACATGTTGGCTTCTTGTGGGTAATTATTGCAATGACTTGAAATGCTTGTGAACTGTTGAATATAATGAAATTGGTACTGTTGGCTATGGAAACACTTGTAACATTGTTGTGGTTGTGACTTGAGAAGTATTGTTGTAACATGAAATACTTGTGAACTGAGGAATCTCACGAAAATAGTATGGATGGTTATGGGAACACTTGTGAATCATTGTTGCTACTCCTTAAAAAAATATTGTTGTGATCTTTGTGAATTGCTTATTGTTGTTGTTGTGATCTTTCTGAAGTGTTCTTTGTTGTTGTTGTGATCGTTGTGAATTGAAACTGTACGGTGGGATCGGTTTGTGTGTCGCAACACAAAATGATAAATTATGGGTTGGGGTGATAAGGGTGGCCGAGGTAATAAGGGTGGACGAGGTAATAAAGGTGGAAAGCGATCGAAATTGCCATTGAAATCAATATGTGTACCAATTGTGAAAACAATGATGAGGAATTATGAAAGGAGACAACATGAGAGTTTGTAACCTGTGGGGCACTGATTGTCCCTTTGTTTGGCTTGATTGTACCTTCTATGTGTGTTTGGTTGTTGCTTCTATTGTTGTTTTCGACTTGTATGTGGTTGAGGTTACTTGAAACAAAGTTAGGTGTTGAAGACTTGTTTGGATTGATTGTTCTCTTGTCATGTATTTGTTGTTGTTTCTGTTACCATTACTTTCTTGTCTATGTCTTGAGTTTACTTGGGACAAAGTTTGCCCATCATACCAGTACAATTCCAGTGTACTGACCTCCCTTTCGCCGGGGGCGCTACAATCGTGTTATGATTGTAAGTATATCTGTCGCAGGTACTTCAATTCATCGGCAGTAGCACTCCTTCATCTTCCAATGGCCGTATTGGTGAGCCCCTTTCCTCTCGGGGCCCTGCATGGCTCATGCCACTTATATTTAAGACTCTTATTTTGGTTTTGTAATATTTAAGACTATTATCGGCAAGTACTATATTATCCTGTCGTATCTTTAGAGGCTCTGTAGACAATAAATATGGGTTATGAACTTATGTAATTGTATGTCGGGTAATGTAAGTTGTAAACTTTGTTAAGTAATTAAGAATGTTGTGTATATTTTTGAAAAAGGGTGATTTCAATTATAAAATGGTTAATCCTTTGGTTGTTAACTAATGAAAAACACAGGGTAACATGTGTGATAGGAAAGACACCTAGGTCCGCTTGACTGAGGCTACCCAGTCGGGCGCGCGGCCATATCCCTCAATTTGGGGCGTGACATTTATATTACATATTGTGCCATTTGTTTAAATGTTCGTTGAGCCAAGAATCTATCGGAAACAACATCTTTACCTTCACAAGATATAAGTAAGGTGTACGTACACATTATACTTCCAATAATTGAGATTACGCTGGATTTTTTTGTTATTATTGTCGTTGTAACTCGCATTAGTCCGTCATTATAAATACTGTACCTTAAATGAGAATCTTAAAAAAAAATTCTAATTTAGAAAGCATTTGTACTTGCTTTTGCCTGCAAAATGACACATGGGTGAGAAGCGAAGGCAGAGGACACCAGCTATATGACACTATTAACAGTAAAACCTAAAACCAAACAGAGCATCCAACGCCATGTGGTAGGCCCGTTATAATATTTCCGTGATTAACGGGCCAATGCAAAGACAAATGTGGGCTTCAAGTTTCGGTGGGGCCCGTTACACACTCTTTATCACGACCCGCACGCGCTACGCACGCTATAGCATTTTTGTAAGAATTACTCTATCTTACTGAGTGTGCGACAAATCAATAAATATTATTACAAAAATTGTATTTTCATACGTATAATAATCACTTGTTCATAAGTACTCGATATGTATGTGTACTTTAACTTGTACTTTTCATGTATCAATTTATATGACTCATTTACTTATCCAGATTCAAGCTGTGAATTTTAATTAATATTTCAAAAAATTTATTATATTGACATAAAACGAATTGCAACTTATGATAATTTAGTATAGTTTTTAAATTTAAATTTAATATATTGAGTTAATTTAATATAATTTAACTTTAAAAATTAGTCTAACTGAATCCCGAAAATTAAAAAATATCATAAATTGAGTTAGAAAAAGTTACTGCATAAGATTAAATTCTTTAGTTTGGTGTGAACAGCAAACAAAATGATATTCTTTTTATTCTATTTACGCACTGTAATTTAGTTTCAAACGGGTTACTCCAACAACAACAATAACAACAACTCAATATAATCTCATAAAGTAGGGTCTGGGAGGATAAACATACACAGGCTTTACCCATACCCGAAAAGGCAGAGAGGCTATTTCCAATCGACCATCGGCTCAGGAGAGAAAAAAAAAGGAAAGCAAAAAAGAAAAACAAAAGAGCATTAGTGACTCCACCAGAAGTCGCATAAATTTCAAATAGTTACTCCCTCTGGTCTAAAATAAATGATTTTTTGAATGTTTTCATGCAAATTAAGAAATCCACATTTTAGCATTAATTAGCAATAGAATTGACCATATTAACGTTTACTGTCTCATATAAACACTCCTAACACATATTCCAACACTATTTACTCCAAGGATAATACAAAAAAAAAATAATTTATTCTTAAAATCTGAAAAAATAATTTATTTTGGACCACAAGAAAAATACTAAAAAATTACTATTTTGGATGGGAAGAAGTATTAGTGGGAAAGTTATCTAGAAGGTACAGGTGAATTTAAATTTATCTAGAAGTTTCTAGGTGAATTTAATAATAAGGTACAGGTGATCTTACTTTCGCTTAAATTTCAAAATTTTCTATCATTTCCCTATGGCCAGTAATTTCATTTCTTGTTCCTCTTCTTTTCACATAGACGAGGCCGTCATAGTACTTTAAAGAAAAAAAAAAAAGGAATCCAAGTAAAAATAAAAAGTAATATTTCTTAGCCTCCTTTTCTGGTGGAACATTGCACTCATTTGGTTGTTAATTTGGAATAATTAATTTTAAATAAAACTTATACAAGATAAAACAATGTGTGGTTGCTAAGAAAAGAATCATCGCATAAATATGTGTGTTAAAGCGTAAATTAACTATTCAAAACAATGATGTCAATTTATATTAAGTACTTTATGTATTATAGTCTTCACATTTTTAATTGTTGCATAATAATCTCTTTATTATTAATTTTCGTACAAATTATAATTCTGATTTAACT
This sequence comes from Nicotiana noctiflora, assembly GCA_032618575.1. Lineage (NCBI taxonomy): Eukaryota > Viridiplantae > Streptophyta > Magnoliopsida > Solanales > Solanaceae > Nicotiana > Nicotiana noctiflora. The sequence goes on from JASVEL010010008.1 coordinate 36,618, forward strand.
GATATGTAAACCAAACGATCCCCTAAAGTACCAGATAACAATTTTCCTAGAATCAACTCTAAAAATAAATTAATTAGGGGTAAGAAAAACAAATTTGAATTTGGGACGTTAGTCTATTTTTTTTTTCTTTGTTTACTAATTCTGACTCATTTCGAGTAGACCTATTAAAGAGAGTAAAACGTTTTGGGCTTCATATTTCGGGCTCAAATCCTAAAAGTTTGATTAAAGATAAAGAACTTTCACTCATCCTATTATACCCTTTACTGATTATTTTATAAATAAAATCAATATAATCTGGCACTATTAATTAATATAGAGGTTAACCTAGTAATCCAACCAAATTTTGGTCCATCACGGCGCGAAATATTTCATGGAATTAAGAGTTAGGCAAACATCCAATTTTGGAAGAATAAAAACTTGTGCCAAGAATTATTGGAACAATTTGAGAATAATTATGTTCCTGCCCAAAACACAAGACCTTTCGAGTATCGTTTGCTCATAGTCCCCAAATCATAGAACATCGTAAACTTGAGTTCTAGAAGACTATGCATTTGTACTAGAGCTTCTTCCTTTAATTTGTTGTCACTAGTCTTAAAATCAAGTGACGGGCGTCTTGAAATAATGATAAAATTATTTTTAAGTGATCTATAAATTACGGGTGTGACTTGTGGAAAATCATTAATACTTGTATTAGAATAGATTGTCTATGTTATATTTTTTTGGGGTGTGGTCCTTCAGACCTTGCATGAACACAGCATACGTTGTGCCTTAAGTTATCCTTAGTCTTAAAATCAAGCATATTGTCACTTTTTTCGAAATATTTAAATGACAATATATCTGGGTATGACTTATTAGAACAAAACAAAATTTCCCGGAGAGGGTTATATTGAATTGTAAGAAGTTTGTTTTTAAAGGAAAATATTTTTTGTCAAGGAAGGAAAATAACTTACTATGAGTGTACAAGATAAAAGTTCTTACATTATGGTCAGTCAAAATAAAAAAGAATATAAAAGTAAAAGGATTTTATAAAGAAAAGTTATTCGGAGTTACTTGAAATTTTTGAACGCAATGCATACTCTCGTGGTGATGGAGTAGAATTGAAGTATACCATATGATTAACCCAATAGTGGACTTTCTACCTTTGCCGGACACCACTCGTCTTCTTCTTCTTCTGATGATGATGATAACGTTGTTTATCTTAAAATCGGATAACAATTGAATTTATACGCGATTTTAAGAATATGTAAAATAACTTGATACAAATTAACAAGAATAGATTAATATTAATATTGACGATAAAAGAATAAATACAAACCACACAAATCGAATGGCCTTGGCTCTCGAGTTTAATCACCCTTGAACCAAAGATGTTTCAACTCACGTATGAACGGAGTAACAAGATAATGGAAGCTAGAAAATGTCAGCATATTGCTTGAGGTTGCGTAAATGTGATATCTTTTACAAATGATCTGACCCTCTTTATAAAGTAGGGGAGTCCTACTCTTGATACAATTCAATACGCGGTAAGAAATCTCATGATTTGCTAATTAGTCATTATCTTCTTGATACGTGCCGTAATTTCCGTTGCGATCCTCTCCCTATTGCGGATATTTCAGCTTTTCGTTATTTGGCTTGGTAAGTTTCTCTTGATCTTGCTTGTTCTCTATCTTGCTCGATCTCAATCTTGATCGGTATCTGGGTCACGAGCTCGACGATCTAACTTTGCACCATGGTTCGACACAACATAAGGTCGAACCATTGTGTCGAACCATGACCTATTTTATTCCAGTCTCGATTAGTCACACAAAGGGCGAGCCCAGTTTTGACCATATACAAATAGTCCCCTCATTTCTCGGAGAGAAGATGACGAGAAATGATATGAACTTCCGAATCATGTCTTGACAGGCCATGACGTAAGCAACAATCGGTCACCGAGACACCCAACTATGATGTACGCAACAAGTGGATACTGAAACGTCACATCGGTTCAGTTACTAAGGTAATAATTGCTTGTTAGTTGCTGGTCGGCCCACTATGGGTTCTGAACCGTTACCAACAAGTTGTAAATACCCCAACTTTCCTTTTCTCAAATTTTACGTTTAAATCTCCTCCTATTCTTGTTCTTTCAGAAATCCCTTTGCTTAGCAGTTCTTGCATCCAAATTTCTTGAACGCTCGACAAACCACATACCATTTTAAATCCCTTTCTTCTGTTCTACAATGGCGAAAACTTCTAAGATTATACCGTAAAAGGAGGCTGCCTCTTCAACACGGCCTGTAGGAGATGGAGCTGTGGCAGAACATCACCTTGAGGAATTCGTTTTGGAAGGGTACCCTACTGTTGACGATTTTTAGATTGAAAATACCTCCTCGGTACCGGTCCGATGTAAGCATGTCTCGAGGTACATATGCACAATTACCGATGATCTTCTCACCAAGGTTAAAGAGGATTGCAACTAGGTCGATAAGCATATGGTGGTACCTTCGCCCGAGGAATCGATCACTACCCACGTGAAGGATTTTATAAGTGTTTACCCTTACCCCTTAACGTTGGATCCCTTAGACGCTATCATTATTGCCTTCTGCAAGAGGTACGACGTGACCCTTGGCTAGATCCACCCTTCCTTCTAGAGAATAATGATTCTCCTCCGATTGTTCGTATGAAAATTTGAGGGATATCCCTTCACCCTCGATTACCTTATGCGCATTTACAGTCCCCAACTCTATCGAGGAGGGCTGATCAAGCTTTCTTGTCGGGCCAGCAAGGCCCCATTTTCGAGTATAAGCGAGGCTCGAGACCGAGGTTGGATGGGCGATTTATTTGAATAAAGACTTCGGACCTGATCCCTGCCGAAGACATACCATTTCCTGAGAAATGGAACACGAATCATAAGTAGTACTTCGGCTTGAATGTTTAATCTTGTTGTTTTATATGTATCTTCTTCCTTATTGCTGTTTTTTGTGTTGCAGTTGTGGCCTAGGTGTTGGATGTAGTTCCTGAACTCAAGGAATGGGTCGAAGCTCTGGTGTCACATAGACCATATTCCGAGTGTGTTTGGATGGAATTATAGTCGATAGGAGGCCTGTAACCATGGTAATTTTTCTCCTTCTATTGTTGAATTCTTATCGGCTTTGTTTTATTTTGTAGGTCCCCCCAAATCCATTGATATGAGGCATTCATCCGGTGATAAAGATGTGCCTCTCGAGCCCTCTGCTCTGAAGTAGAGTGAAGATAAGAAGAGAAAAAGGATCTCGAGTTCCCCGAACTCGGAAAAGAAAAAGCCGAAGAGGAGGTACCGCAACCCAAGAGGAGTCATATCGCCCTACCCTCGGAGTCAGTCCATTGACTAAGGGATGAGTCTGAAGAAGAAGAAGAAGAGGAGGAAAATAAATCCAAATTGGTGGCCCGTATGCGGGGTGATGTTACAGTTGAAGAAGTTCTCGAACCGGCGGGTGCTGAAGTTGAACCATCTCTGCATGAGGAGGTCGGTAAAAGAGCTCCGGCTGAAGCTTTTGAACCAGAAGGGGTTGAGGCCACTCCGCCCAAGCTAGGGGGGGTCAAAGGGGAGATTGGGGTTGACATTCCTTGAATAGAGGAAAGTGACCTGAAATACATGCTTAGGGCGATTGAAATTACCAAGTCTCCTCAGTTCTCAGATGCTATGATATGTAAGGCCGGTATGTTCGAAGGTCATTCTTATGAGGGGTCTTATGGGGCGATTGATATCCACCACTTCTTGGACGGATTTGAGTCCACTACTTCGGAAGATGTCACCGGGCTTGGTGATTTGTCGGTGCCAAGGAAGGTACTGTCGTCAGGTGCCACTAGGTGTTCATCGAGCCTAAAACTGGTGGATCGATTCCCGACCCCAAGTGTTAACCCTGACCGTAGGCGGTCGATAACTTTTTTTTGTCCAGAGGATGCCAGGGTTTTCTCTGTCCCAGTGAGAGTTACTAGTTACCTCCATTTCTTGGTGACCGAGGATGACCGGGATGTGATGGACGCGGTGAAAGTGCCTTGCCTATTCAACGAGGCCCAACATGTTTTGAATCGAGTAACTTCGAGTGTCACTTTACTACTTCTTTTTAATTTTTAAGTTGTAACTAATCATAACACTTTTCTTTATTCTTGCAGGCCTCTGTATTATATTATGAGGCTTTCCTCTAAATCCGGGAAGAGTTAACCTAGCATGAGGTTGAGGTTCGGTAGCTCATTGAGAAGAGGGATACTTACAAGATTTTGAGTAAGAGGCTTCAGATCGAAAGAGTGATTATGCCGAGATGGCCGAGCAGGTATTTTGTGTGTTTCACGATAGTGAAGATGAATTGCAGATATTGACTAACGATCTGATCCTACAAGTGTGGCAGACGTTTTGAATATATCGGGCAGCTTCAGGCACATGTATATCCAATTGAGGTTGAGGCTGAGGAGTTCAAGAAAAATATGGACATTTTAGTCTCGAAAAAGGAAGTTGTCCAAGCATAACTGGAGTCAGCCAAAACCCAGCTCCGGGCTGCAAAAGAGAAAGCCTCAGTGCAGGTCAAGAAAATCGATGAGCTTCAATCCCAATTGGACATGGCTATTTCTGGTAAGGTAAGCTTGGCCAATGAACTCGAGGTGGCCAAATCCGAGGCGGCCGTGGCCAATACCAAAGTCGATGCTAAAGTGGCCCAATACAAGGTCAATGTCGAGGTCATCCAGGCACAGGCATGGTGGATCATGCAAGGTGGCAAGCTCGAAGGGAAGCCCTCGAGGGAGTCCATGCTTAGGGTTTCGATATACTGGCTGAAATTGAGAAATCCAAAGTAGAAGAAGCCAGCGCCAGGAAGCTAGCCTTCCCCGAGGAAGATTTAGAGAGTTTAAGCGAGTCTAAAGGTGGGGAATATCCCGAGGATGGAGATTCTCCCTCCGATGAAGACCAGGACACCTAGGCACATATATATATATATATATATATATATATATATATATATATATATATATATATATATATATATATATATATATATATATATATATATATATATATATATATATATATATTTCTTTGCATCTTTTTGAGGTCGTTTTGACCATTGGAAATTTTTGAACTAAGCCATTCTGGCCTTTATAAAAAAATTATTGGGTAAATATACACAAGACTTTCTTTTCTCTTTCAGATTTCAAATTTTTCCTTTGCTTTATTATTTGTGTTCACAAAGGTCAATATGCCTTAGCATAAAATAACTTAGGTTGTGTAAGTTCAAACAATCCCTTCCTTTACATTATTTTGTTTTGAGGCATCCTTGGGGTTCGATGTTACTGGGAACTTTCTCCCAAATTAATTAACTCAGGTTATAGTTTGCCAAGGGTATCCTTAGGACCGGTTATGGAAAATTTCTTTTTGAATTTTTTATAATTCTCGGACGTCTCTGAGCTATGTAAATATGGTCGTAGCCTTTTAGTTTGGGCAATGCCAAGTGGGCTTGCTTTTCCAAGTTATCCAGGCTTGCCTAAGATAACAGTCCCCGAGTGGGTATGGCCGGGGCCTTTAAAATTTGGGGGTTTCCTGAGAGGTCTTATGCCCCTAATGCTTAATAGTTCGATCCGTTCGTGTTTGCTTTTGGACGGCAGTCCTCGAGTAAGGGAGTGATCATCCATACTCTGGTTATAGTTGTCCCTTGAGCTCGCTTTCTTAAGATATCAAAAGTACAAAAATTTTTAAGGGATGTAAAAACATAAGATAATTCCAAGGAATGTACTTCTCTTTATTTGTTTAAACAACATTTATACATGCATACATGTTTTATGCCAGGGCTCGAGCAACCTATGTGGGCACCGTTTATTTGGCCATTTTACCTTTACAAGAAATCCTACCTATCGAGGCCACTTCTATTATGAAGTAATGTCCTCACAAAAGTTGCCATCCAAGGGTAATGCCCCCTAGTATTTGAGGTTGATTGTATAGGAACCTCGGATACTGTTAATGTTGTCTTCGACACCTATTTTTAATTGGACCTTGATTCTAAGCTAGCACGTTCAACTGTTGCCTCGTTAAAAACTTTGCCGAAAAACTAGATTGGGATAAAAATGGTTCAAAGGAAAAAGAGTGCAATACATGCCTTTAGACCTAAAGACATCGTGCTGCTCCTTGTCGACCACCAACAAGTGTTAGTCCGAAAATAAAAAGAAACAAAATAGGGTCATGCCTTAGCTGTAATATCATTTTAGGTGAGTTATGTTCCAATTGTTTGGTAGTTCGTCTATTGTTCTAAACTTATAGAAACATTTCCTTGTGACCTCGAGAATCAAGTATGGTCCTTCCCAGTTTGGACCCAATTTCCCTTCGTTCAAATTGCGGGTACTTAAGTGTAACCTTTCTTAGTACTAAGTCCCCGACATGGAAGTATCTAAGGTTGGCCCTTCAATTGTAATACCTCTCAAACTGTTGCTTTTGGGCAACCAATCGAACAAGGGCGGCTTCACGTCTTTCATCCAATAACTCCAAGCTCGTATTCATGGCTTCATCATTTGATTCCTTTGTTATGAATTGGAATCTGATACTTGGCTCCCTGACATCGACTAGTAGTAGAGCTTCGGCGCCATAAACCAAAGAGAACGTGGTAGACCCGATGCTGGATTTCGAAGTTGTGCGATATGCCCAAAGAACTTCGGGTAGGATCTCCTTCCATTTTACCTTGGCTTCAGTCAACCTTTTCCTAAGGTTTTGGATTATGGTTTTGTTGGTCGATTCAACTTGTCCATTAACACTAGGGTGATAATGTGTCGATAAAATGCTTTTGATCTTATGTTTTTCAAGAAACTTGGTCACTTTAGTGCCGATAAACTATTTTCCATTGTCCCATACAATTTAAGATGGCATCCCAAACCGACATATGATGTGGTCCCAAATGAAGTCGATGACTTCTTTCTCCTTGATCTTCTCGTATACTTGTGCTTCAACCCACTTAAGAAAATATTAAGTCATAGGATAAATTGAGCCTTATCCGGTGCCAATAAAAGTGGGTCGACGATGTCCATTCCCCACTTCATGAATGGACATAGCGATAAAATCAAGTGGAGTAGTTCCCGGGGTTGATGAATCATTGGAGCATATCTTTGAATTTTATCACATTTTTTATGAACTCCTTCGCATATTTTTCCATATCGATCCAGTAATAGTCGACTTTGATTACCTTTCAAACCAATGATTTATTACATGAGAGGTTCCCACAGGTACCTTCGTGGACTTCCCTCAGAACATACTCGGTATATCCCAGTGCTAGATATATTGCTAGCGGGTCATCGAACATTCTCCTAAGTAAGGTTCCATCATCGGACAAGCTGAATCGGGGTGCTTTTAGGCGCAAGGCCCTTGATTCCTTTGTATCTGGGGGAATTTCCTGGTCTTGAAATACTTTACATTCTTATTTCTCCAATCACAAGTTAAGCTTGTGGAGTTTATTTTGGTGTGACCTTCCTTAATTTCCGACCTCATGAGTTGTATGACTTCCCCCGAGTTGAGCTCGTCATCTTTGAAAAGTTTACAAGGGCATCGGCCTCGCTCTTTCGATCTCAAGGTACACACTGCAAAATCCACTCTTTGAACCGATGTAATTTTACATGTAACTTGTCTAGGTATCTTTGCATTCATTCTTCTCTGACTTCGAATGTTCCGTTAACTTGGTTCCACATAAAGTCATTTTTCTTCTTCAGTAACGAGAATAATCAATGGCTCTTATCGGAAGAGCTCAAGATGAATCATCATAAGGCGGAAATACGCTCGGTGAACCTTTATACAACTTTCACATTATCCACTATCGTGATATCTTCGATAGCTTTAATCTAGTCGAGGTTGATCTCGATCCCTCGGTTGGATACCATGAACCAAGAAAATTTACCCGGATCTGACCCAAATGCGAACTTTTCTGGACGCAGCTTCATTTGTACTTCTTCAATATAATAAAGGTTTCCTGCAAATACGTTTAATGGTCCTCCACTCGCATGGACTTAACTAACATATCAGCAATATAAACTTCTATGGTTTTTCCTATTTGTTCTTTGAATATTCGGTTTACTAGTCGTTGATAAGTGGCACCGACATTTTAAATTCCAAATGACATTACGTTATAGCAGTATGTGCCATACTTAGCGATGGAAGAGGTCTTTTCTTGGTTATCTGGGTTCATTCGTATTTGGTTGTACCTAGAGTTGGCATCGAGAAAACTAAGGATCTCACGGCCGATCGTAACATCGATCGTGCGATCGATGTTAGGAAAAAGGAAAGAGTCTTATGGGAATGCGTCATTTAAATCTTTACAATCCACACACATTCTTTGTTTGTTCCCCTTTTTAGGCACTACTACTACATTTTCTAACCATTCCGAGTATTCGACCTCCCGGGTGGACCATATTTTAAGTAGTTTAGTTACCTCATCTTTGATGAAGGCATGCCTAATACCAAATTGGGGTCTTATTTTCTTCTTTACCGAATGAAACTTCGGGTCCTAGCTCAACTTGTGAGTAGTGATCTCCGGTGTGATCCCTGCCATATCGAGATGGGACCAAGCAAAACAATCCATATTAGTTATAAAAAATTGAATGAACTTTTTCTTGAGCTTGGGAGTTAACCTCGTGCCTAGGTATACCTTTCGATTGGGCATATATCCGATCAGGACGATCTGCTCTAGATCTTTGACCATTGATCTAATAGATTCGGAATCATCGGGAGCTATAAAGGATTGAGGAACCCCGAAATCATCGTATTCGTTAGTCCATTGCTTGTCCGGTTGGGTCGAGGCTGGGATCAGTGATTGCTATTTGGCTTCCTATTTTGCTTTTGATCCCGAGTCCTTTGTCAATGAGAGTGTTGATATCAAATTATTTCATTGACGGCAAACATCTCTTTTGCGGCGGGTTGCTCCCCCTAAACCATCACTTCTGGAGTTGGAGATTTTAATAACTGGTAAATGGTCAAGGGCACAACCCTCATGTTGTGGATTTGTGGCCTCCTGAACATGTCATTGTACCTCATATCCCCTTCGATTACATAATACTTTGTCTCCTAGGTGGTACCGGCCATGTTATTTCTCCCTTCGTAGTTTCACAAGCCATGTTGAATTCGTTTAGTACCCGGTTCGTGGGTCGATTTGGTTCTGTAGGTCGTGTTGCTATACTACCCTTGATCAAATGATATTGGCGGAGCTACCTGGATCAATTAGTGTCGCGCCCCCTTTTTTGCCTCCTCACCAGGAGAAGTCCGGGTTTCGATATTTCATGGGGGAACAACTCTTTTTCCTTTTGGAAATTGAGTATTTGAAGAGTCACTACCTAACGTATTATGATGCGTTAGGGCACCTTGAGCAATTAACTCATGGACTATTTGCATTACAAGAGATTTAGGGTACAGGCTCGAAATAACCTTGAGGGAAAGGTGTTAGGCAACCCTCTCGGTCCACAACGGTGGGTTCCGGTCGAACTTATACTTATGAATTAGTCCTTTAAACAAATAAATAATCTAGACACATTCTTTCAAATAAAGGCATGTTTTAGGCATTTATAAGACTCAAATAAGGAGACAAAAAAAGAGATTTGAAGAAGTTACATAATTAGAGAAAAGGTAAAGTTTAACATCGGGAATTAGGAAAATGGGGTCCTAGGTTGGCTAGCCTACAGAATCACCCCACATAATGCTTGGTAACCACTCCTCGTTGAGGGGCTACACGTGACATTAGCGTGTAGTCATCTTATCATTACTATCCGATTTCCTCCCCTCGGTCATAACTTAAAGTGTTATAGCAACCTTGAAAATGTTCTATGAATTTCCTACCCGTCCCTTCCTCGTGGCCCTGGAGGTATCAGAATCTCTATTTTTGGGTAGTTCCAGAACTTACTAAGGCTTTAAATGATAAAAGCCTAGGCATCAAGCAAGAACAATTAGGACTGAATTTAAAAAGGACAAATTACATGCCCGCAGTTACCTCCACATAACAGGTAAATGCACGTCTTCAGATAACAGTCATGTACTTTAAGAGAAAATCAAAGAACATGATATCGAGGTGAGCAGGGATTATACAGCATTGAATTAGGAAGAAGTGTAAGAATCCTATTTAGCTTGCTTACTGATTTAGACCTATAAAATCTTAACAGTTTTAAATAACAAAACACAACTTCATAATTGCAAAATTTAAATCGTCCTAGAGTTGCCTAAACGTAGAACAATGATGTCCTAAGAGTATGATATCTACATTGATGCAGTAAACTAGTGAACAGTTTTTAAATAGACATTTGAGATCCTATAGCCATGCTTTCTAGTAGTAGTAAATTAAGGCATTGCTTAAAAGACTCATTAAAGCAGCGACATATTAATTAAGCAAATTCATAATGAACAAAACATGGATTAAACTAATTTATGTCAACTAAGCTGATTTTAAGTCCTATAAGAATGATTTCTATTAGAACTAATTTTAACTCCTACAGGCATGGCATTTAATTATTAAGAGCTGACTTAGATCCTTATAGGCATAATTTCTAGTGAGACGAATGTAGATACATGTTGTAACAGAAACTGAACTCCATCACTTTACAATCTATAGGTATGATATCTAATTATAAAGTCATTTAGATCCTATAGGCATGGTCTGTAATATTGTAAAGCAAACATAGCGAACACATTCGGATTAACATAATCCTATAGTCATGGTATCTACCCGAGCTACCCAACAGATATATAACTACCCAGCCCTTTTCACTAATCACCCCAATATTTTTTACAAATAATTATTACAGACTAGCTAAATAAATTACATAAACAAATAAAGAAAAAGAAGAAGTTAACTATATGGAGCCTAAAGCAGGCCCAAATGGGTTCTCAAGCCTCCAATAACTTCAAATGCCAAAGTTCCATAGACAATATCATGTCTAGGTGTGTCAAAGTTCCTTAAAGACCTTAAGGATCCCGAGCAAAGCTCACACCTAGACCTTTTCCTCAAACAATAACTGATTTAGGTGCAATATGGAAAGGCCAGCTCTGATATGCCAGAGTTCAAAGAAATTTCAAGGATATCAAGGCAGTACACATGCCAAAGGGGAAGAACCTAACATTTTAAGAGCAAAGTGAAAGTGCTTGACATAGTTTTGTTTTGAAAATAGTACATAGATGACTTTAGAAGTAGAAACGTTTTCAGAAAACTGAACTAACTTAGTGGTAAAAATCAGTTTGAGATGAATATCAAGCATCAGACAATCAATTGGTCATAACATCCATTCAAAACACTTAACAAACAGAACTCCACATGGGGTAAAGGGATTGTGTCACATAAGAATCGCCTTAGGGCATAAGGATAGGAAAAGGAGAAACATATAGTCACAAACTGCATGCAACACTTTGGATCTTAAAGACATAGTAAATAGTCATGACATAGATAATAGTTGGGATATCTTGAATAGGATTAAACATATAATTTAGATATGCCAATTGAAGACGTAAACAGGAAAGAGTGTAGAGTGTAAAATAAACATTGAACAGGACAAAGTTATAGACCTGTTGAGCAAAGAAATAAACAGGAATACAAGTTGAAATCAGAATTGATGAACTAGTGAAGGGATAGAACACATAGGGTTAGTTCTCAAAACATAATTAGGGACATACCAGTTAAGGATAACAGACAAAAAGTATAGAGCAGTGTAGTGCAATAACTAGTAGTTCAATGAAAGTAGCAAGTGAAAGAAAAGACCAGAAAACTTTAAGTATAAGAGAGAGTTTTTGAACTAGCTTTCGTTGTGTGCCCCCAACTTAAAGTGAAAAAGGAGGTTTATGTAGTAATCAAAAGCTTAACACAAAGGTAAGAGATCCATTAAGTAGTAAATCAGGGAAGTCACACCTAAATCAGCAAGATCTTCCCTTAATCAAGTAACAGTTCATATAACGTATTTAAGGAAAAGAATAAAGTAAAGTTTAGCATATACTAGCTAATTAGGGGTAAATGCATAGCAGTTTAATTAAGGAAACAAATCAATAATAATCAACGGAATACAAACAAGGCAAGAAAAAATAATTAAGGTAGGCAAATTCAATCAAATTGAGTAAAGGGGTAAGAATCGAACGCTAAATGGAAAGGGGTCAAATTAAACTAGAAAATAAGAGATTCGGAGTAATCAAGGGTTCAGAAAGTCATGAAAGAGGCAGCATGCTTAGCATATAAAAATGAGGTAGAGCATGAGTAGAATGGAATTAATACATAATTTTAACAAAATAAAAGTTAAACAACACTTATTCAAGGAGAAGTATACAAGTCTTGCATGAATGGTTAGTGTGAACACAAGTACATAATAGCAGTGAAAGGTCGAACTAGGAAAATTCAGTAGAAGCATATTAGGACAAGAAAATCACGAGACGTCACAAGAACCCAAGACAAGAACACAATTAGATATACCAATATCCAGAAACCAAACAAAGAACCCCAAAAATTAGGGTTTTCAGTACATACGGGCTAGGGTTGTAGCGGGTTCATAAAATTAATCAAAATGTATAAGACACAGAAGTTAAAACACAAAGAATAATCAAATAAATTTTAAAAAGTAATTCTGGAAACCCTAATTTTAGAAAAAAATGAAAACCACTTGAAATCCTACGATTATTGTAAAGAAACTCAAGGCTATTGTATAACTCATAGGAAACAAACTCAAATCGCCATAGATCTGTACAGATCTAGGAGGTTTTATAAAAACAATTAGGGTGTCTGAAGAGAACCATACAGAGATAAAGAAACCTATTTAGAAACCCATAGATCGTAGCTAAATATAGGACGATCTCAATTAAAATCACACAGGAATGGTCTGGAACAGGCGAGAGATAAACCTTAGATACAAGTCGACATAGCCATGGTCCCTTGAGGGCCTTATAGATGGCAATAATGATATGAGAGAGGCCATTTGAGGCCTAAGAGGTCGCCGGAGATAGCCATAGATGGGGGTCAGTGAGATTGGGGATTAGGTTTAGGGTGAGAGTGTTTGAGAGTAGAGAGGATTTTAAAGCGCGGTGTAAGGTGGGAAATGTCTAGAGTTCGGGGGAGGTATAGGTTAGTTTATTTTAGGTAATGGGAGATCTGGACCGTTGATCAAAATGATAAACGGCTAGAATATAAAAAGAGCCGGGTCGGGTAGATTTGTTAGGGTCAGGCGGATATTGGGCTTGGGTAATTTAATCAAAATTGGGCTGGGTATTGGGGCTGAAATTGAAATGCAATTAGGCCATAATTTAAATAGCCATTTTAAACACTATATAATTTATAAAAATAATAAATGATTTCAAAAAAAATATTTTGTGTGCTAAAATGGTTTAAAATAGTTATTTAATTTTTTTAAAATATAAAAGATTATTGTATGCATCAACAATGTAATTATGCATTAATAGGACAAGTATTGCAAACATACGCAAATTAGCTTAAAAAATATAAAACAAATGCACTAAAAATATTTAAGTAATATTTTGGGATAAATAAAGAATTTATATGGCTAAATTACCACACAAAAAAATTCAAGGATGATTATTGGAAACTTTATGAGTAAAAAGGGGAAGAAATAAATTAATTTGAATCCTTTAAAATATAAAAAATGCTTAGGCATGTTTATATATGCATGTATGCTATTCTATTTTGAAACTATTATATATATATATATATATATATATATATATATATATATATATATATATATATATATATATATATATATATATATATATATAAAGGAAAAAATAGGTGTCAACAATTAGCACACGTTTAACTCGAGTTTTACTCATGAGTACAGAAATTACCACTGCATCATTATGGGGCTGCATGATTCCTTGTGCATCCTTGTTGTTGAAAGATAAAGTTCCTTCTAGTTTGTGATCTCGAGTCCATTTTTCCCTTGTGATTGATAACTTTGGTGCGCTTTATCATTGGACCTTGGGGAACATCGACCCCTCCGATGATCATATGGATGATGTTTTAGGGCTCATCCTATTTATTTTATTTATTGGAATCCCTATTTCTGAAATGATTCTTATATCGGTCACTCAGAAATTCTCGAAGGTGCCCGTTGTTGAATAACCAGGCTACTTCGTCTCTCAATTACCAAGAATCCTTTATTTTGTGGCCATGTGTGCCATGATATTTGCATATTTGGTTGTGATCCCTTAGTGTTGGATCGGTTTGTAAAGGTAGAGTCCATTTGGTAATTTTGATGCGTTCGATAGCCAATAAGATGGCAGTCGCATCAACATTAAAATTGTACTATGATAATCTTGGTGCCTCTTTGGGTCCGATGGGTCTGTCGAACTTGCTCATAAGCCCTCACGAGATTTGGCCTCGATCATTTCTCTTTTTATATCATGCAGAATTTCACCCGGTGCTCATATGATCTCCATTATATGGCTGATATCGATCTCTATTTGACCTCGGTTCTTGGTCAATATCCCTCTTGATTCTATCGACGGGTATGATAGGGTAAACGGACCCAGAAAAAGCCCCAAGTTGATCGTCCTTGACCCTGATCTTTGATTAACACCAATTATGCACATCAGCCCAAGTAACAGTCGGGTATTTTATCAAAATTTCGCTTCAACTATTGTGAAGCCACTTAGCTTCGAACATTGATTCCTTGAGTGAAAGCTTAAACAATCCAATCATCAGCGACTGGTGGCAAATCCATCTGTTCCATTTAGAATCGATACACGAATTCCCTGAGCATCTTGTTGTCCTTCTGCCTTACCTTAAAAAAGTCTAACTTCCTGGTTTTGACCTTGATGCCCCAGCGTGTGCCTTTATGAAAGAATGTACAAGCATCGCAAATGAGTTAATAGAATTAGGTGGTAACTTATGGCACCATATAATAGATCCCTTTGACATGGTCTCCTGGAATTTCTTTAGCAAGACAGATTCGATCTCGTCATCCTTTAGATCGTTCCCTTTGATAACACATGTGTAAGAGGCGACGTGCTCGTTCAGATCGGTCGTTCCACTATACTTAGGAATCTGAGGCATGTGAAACTTCTTAGGGATTCGCTTCAGAGACGTGCTCGGGGGAAAGTTTTTTTACGAACTTTTTGGAATCCAATCCATTCAATATTGGTGGTGCCCCCGGGATTTGATCGACCCTGGAGTTGTATGTTTCCACCTTTTTTTCGTAACCTCAATATTCTTTTCCCCCGACTTAATTCGTTTTGTGTGTTCTTCAAGCATCTTCTTGATTGCAAGACTGGCATCTAATTCTTCCTCACTCAATTTTTTTGAAAACGATTCGACCTTGTGTACAACTTCCTGGGACGGCTCGACCTTGACCCTACTCGGTGGCTGGTTCTGGTTTTGGAGCTGGGCTGAACCTACAATATTTCAAAGATCACCCACATGTTGATCCTTCCATGTTCACCGCCACGTGCGTTTTGACCGGCTGATCGAGCATCCCCACAGATGCTGACTTCGGGATCAATGGCCAAATTTTCGTTGATGTCTACATGTGAACTGATGTCGATTGGATCTGCAGGCAAAACTCCATCGAGGCCAACTAGGGGTATATTGTTCCCTGGTGCTATGTTATCATTTTCGCCATGGTGGCCAAAATCATTGTCAACATCTAGAGGTGTTGACTGAGAGTTTAACATATTTTAGTTTTGTAATCAAAGATACTTCAAAGAACAAGTGTAAAATGGTGTGTGTTACAAAAATTTGAACCAGGTAATTATTATTATCCTTAGTCCTACAATGGGCGCCAAACTTGCCCTAAAATTAGATAACAATTGAATTTATTCGCAGTTTAAGGATATGTGATATAACTTGATACAAATTAAGAAGAATAGATTAATATTAAAACTGACGATAAAAGAATAAATGCAAACCACAGGAATCGAATGGCCTTGACCCTCGAGTTTAACCACCCTTGAACCGAAGATGTTTCAACTAACGTAAGAACAGAGTAACAAGATAATGAAAGCAAGAAAATGACAATATATTGCTTTAGGTTGCATAAATATGATGTCTTTTACTATTGATCAGAACCCCTTTATATAGTAGGGGAGTCCTAGTCTTGATAAATTTCTATATGAGGTAAGAAATCTCATGGTTAGCTAATTAATCGGTCTCTTCTTGATACGTACCGGAATTTTCACCGTGATCCTTGCTCGATTGTGGATATTTCAGCTTTCCGTTATTTGGCTCGGTAAGTTTTTCTCGATCTTGCTCGGTCTCTATCTCGATATCGATCTTGATCGGTCTTTGGGTCACGAGCTCGACGATCTAACTTTTCACTGTGGTTCGATATAACACGAGTTTGAACCTATACTTATCATATTCCAATCTCGTTTAGTCACATAAGGGCGATCCCAATTTTGACCGTATACGCACGTATAAATAATCTACGCTAGAATTTTGTAGTTCAAACACCTGGAAGTAATTCCTCTAGATGCACGAATAGAATTTTTACGATGAAGAGAACTCAATGATCAAATTTGCCGGTTGACCGGAAGATAATTTTGATTCGCCCAGCCAATACGCCGACGACGTGTTTATCTTGTATGACAACACTATAAAGCGAGTTATTTTTCTAGGCGGGCAGTTGTGTCGCATTGCAGAGTAAGCAACACTTCCGTGTAATATACTATGGTCCCAACGTCCTTACGAGGTAATAACAAGGTTCACGCACTTTAAGCCCAACCCTCGCACGGTTAGGGAGTTTGGCTGCAATTTGAGCTGTGACACCCACGCTACCCTACCACCTATAGGCTTTATTCGAAATTGAGCAATTTTGTCATTTCTTGTAGTACTTTTGATCTAATCTTATCACATCATGACAAAATGTCTCAATTTTGCTTTTGCCATCTAAGAATGTTTCAAAATGAAAATAATTTTAAATCACAATCAAAAATTGAGGAATGAATACGAACTTCTTATTCTTGAAGAATTTGGATGTGTGGAGTCTACCAAATTTCATATTGGAACCCTTAATAGTAAGAAAAAATACATGACGATTTACTAAAGGAAAAGATAAGATGAACTAAATATCTAACAATGGAATATATAGTACACTGACAAATTTGAACCTTTATTAAAAATAAAGAAAATGAATGTTTCTGGTAGTAAGAATATTTTATACTAAAGAAAATATGAAAAACTTATAGTCGAATATGGATCATGTGGCAACTTGCATTTAAGCCAACTAAATTAAACTAATACTATATTCAATCAAATCTGACAAATTCTTCAGCTGAAGAAAAGAAGGACGTCATGCACGTCTTTCTCTTTGTTGGCTTTGATTTATTTTTTTTATCTACATTTTGTTAGTTAAGTCAATAATTTATAGGCAAATATTGCCCTCTCTTGGAACTTGAGATTGATTTGTGTAATTACTATGGGACGAATATATATACGAGACGAGAATAGAAATAGTAAAAGAAAAACGGTGCCCATGCCATAATTTCGGGCTTATCCGCGGCAAACGGGTATTTATCGTGGGTCGGTGGAATGTTTTTGTGTGTATGTGGCTTTGACTTTTTTGTTAGTTTCTCGTCGGACGTTGGGTATTCATATTGAACCCTATTTACCATAAAAAATGAGTGACATTAAATTCATAAGCTTGTTAAAGAATATGTGACTTAATTCGAATGATTAAGAACAATAGGTAAATAAGTTAAAGATAAAATAAATAGTCAAATCAATCACAATATGATGATCAAGCCTGATTTTTAAATTGAACAATAGAATTCGTCCTTGATCAAACCCTCAATACAAGCTCGGTCCCGAATGAAGAAGAGAACAAATGAAAAACACTTTGAACAGTAGCTAGAAGACAAAAATAAACTTTTATTGCTTTGATTTGCGTGTCACAATATCCCAAAATAAAAGAAACCTTTCTCTTTATATAATAGGGAATTTCAATCCTAAGTATAAGTCTAAATAAAGAAAAAAAACTTGATTTTTCGGTAAATGTCGATCCGCAGTTGATATTGGACGGAATTCGCACCATAAGATCCGGTTTAGGGCGAATCTTACGCCCTCGACTTGCCATGCATAACCGTTTTGTATGTTTTCGAGGTCCAGAAACTATACTTGGTCCGGGTCCGTTATTTCACCATGCCCGATGTGAGCACGTGATTTTTGCCTTACTTGAGAAGTACTCCCAGAAAATTCAAAAATAAAAATAGTTTCGTGTTGGGTATGATGTTTGTGATTTTGTGTTATTTTATCTTTTGTGTGCACGTTTATTTATTTAAATTAAAAAAAAAATACAAAAAATATATGCTAAGTTTTGCATTTTTGGTGTTTGATATCGAAGTCATGTGATTTACATTTTTAGGTGATATATAATTGTGTGGGATAATTGTATGCATATATATATATATATATATATATATGTATGCATATATATATATATATATATATATATATATACATGTACATATATATATGTGTAGTAATGAGATCAAGTTGGGCCATAGCTTAGTCCAGGAAAGCCAGGCCCAAACGAATCCCAATCCGTCCAGCATCTATCATTGTGGCATTCGATCCTGGACCGTTGGAGTTTATTATCCAACGGCCCAGATTAATCCTTTAATTCCAATATACACTCGGACTATGACTTAACCAAACGACACCGTTTGGTTTAAGTGAGGGGATCCTGATCGTTGATCGTAAATGATCCAACGATCAGGATTCAATCTCATATCTCGTATATAAGGCTCATTCCATACCCCGCCCCCCAAGCCAGACCCCCCCTCTCCCTTCATCTCCCTCAGGAGCTCTCAAAGCCCGGTGTAACGCCGCCCTCCTCCGCCGTACTCCGCCTGCCGGAAATCGCCTCACGGCGGTTCCGGTAGGCCAATCAAACCCAAACCAACGCCAAACCTTCCCCTCACCTCCCCCATCACGAACCCGGCCTCCACTAACCTCGAATCATGCCGGAGCTCCTCGAATCTTCATTTGAAGATTCGAGTCAAACTCGAACCAATGCCAAATCACCCCAAATTCGCACCACAGTCTCCTCACACCTCCCCCACACTCCCATTGACATTGGTTTGCTTCGAATCTAACCAAAAATGCAAAAGCCCCAAATCCGAGCCCAAGAACCCTAATTTTTGAAGAAACTCAATTCAAGCCGGGTTAGCCGCAATTGAAGTCCAAGGGACTTTAGTCTAGGTGTTCTCAATCGAGAACATCTCGATTAAAGCCCGTTTGGCTTCAATAATTCCACATCTTAGTTCGAAGCTTGGTCGGCAGATTTCTTACGAGGTATTCGTTTCTTCTTTGGTCAATTTAGTTCGATTTTGTGAATATGTGTGTTTGTTTTATTCATTGTTTCAATGCTCATCTAGCATGCTTCTAATTTCTCATAACAGTCGACCTGTTATCCTCCTTTGAGGCCTTTTATTTGGCCAATTCCCTCTGTTTTTAGTAGTTAAAATGAGTCATAGGTTCAATGTGATTAAAGTCGTCAAGCAATTAATTCATATTTTTGATTAGTTCCTTGATCCCTGAATCTGCCTGATGCAATTCATTGGTGTAGGGCTTGTCATTGTTTGATTCAGATTAAAGGGGGATAATTGGTTGTAGTTAATAGGTTAATTGTTTAATCACATATCCATACTAAGGCTAGTGGAACCTGCACAGCAGGGCATCCCACTGAACACTGCCACCAGCATTGTTTAATGCTTGAGTCCATACCTTGGACAGTAGATAGTGGGTTTGCGGGGAATATGATGGGTTGGGGAGTCAGGGTAGGGGTAACCTTAGGGGCTGCTGGTCAGCTATAAGATGGGAGACAATCTGAGAGTAAAGGGATATACATACAGTGAGGACATTTTTCAGAGTACCTGGAGAGGAGATAAAACAGTGATAACAGGCAAGACCTGGAGAGCAAAAACAGTCATAGCTTAGAGAGAAAACCTACTGGTTCATAGGATTTGTGGTCACTGCTTCGATTGTTTGCTTCAGTGGTTGAGTTGTTTGGCCATTGTTGTTACTGTTGTATTCATTTGGTGTTGCTAGCCCAGTTTGTGGCCCCTGGTCGTCTGTTGCTGCTGTTAGGCATTTGTTGTTGATGTTGTGTCTTGGTTGTTGCTGTTACATCTCAGTTGGGTAGCTCTTGAGTTGCTTTTGGTCTATTGTTGCTGCCACTGGTAGTGTTTGCTATTGGTTTAGTTGGTTGCTGCCTGGGTTGGTTGTTGCTGTTTGTTTCATTGTTGTGCTGGCTGGTCGTTTGTGTTGCTGGTTGGCCTATTTGGTTGCTGCCTGGTTTGTTGTTGTTGTTAGACATTGTTGTTGTTGTTGTGTCTTCATTGCTGCTGGTTCACTTGGTTGCTGCCACTGTTTAGTGTCTGCTATTGGTTTAGTTGAGGGCTGCCATTAGTGGTTGTTGCTGTGGTATTCATTTGGTGCTGTTTGGTCAATAGTGTCGTTACTCTTGGTCGTTTGTATTGCTGGCTGGTTGTTTGATACTGCTGGGTTGATTTGGTGCTGTTGGTTCATTATTTTGTTGGCTGTTGGTCTATAGTATTGCTGCCTGGGTTGGTTGTTGCTGTCGTTTCATTATTTTGTGTATACTGTTGATTGCTGTTGGTTTACTGTGGTTATTATTGGTCTTTGGTTGTTGTTCCTGTTACTGTTCTTGTTGTTGTTGCTGCATTGCCATTGCTCACTCTTCCTTGTTCTTCCGCATTCCAGGTACACACCTCTGTTATTGTAGTTCCTTGGTTCGAAAAGAATGAAGTTTGAAGCTTGTGCATAAAGTCTATTGAAACATGTAGTCGTTTAAAGTTCTTATGTTTGATTACATTCTGTTATTCTTCAATTAAGCTTGTATTGCTAGTCTTGGTTATGGAAAAGTGTAGCTAGGCCAAAGATACACTGTCGTTAGATAAGCACGTAAACCTGAATTAGTTTGTTGTATCTTTATTCAATCTTCTCTGCTCGTGTGTGTAATCTCCAAATCTGTTAACGTTAGACCTTATGCTAAAAGCAAGATTAGCTAGGGAGTTGTTACTCCACGGAATGACGTAATTAGATTAAAAGAGTCGGGGGTGCATTTCATGCGACCCGACCCCAATTTCGGGCAAGAGTAAATAAAGCATGTCATGAACCACAGGCGCATTTCATGTGATGGGGTTCGTAGCAAGTTTTAAGTAATTTGGAATCAACTCTTAAGTAAGATACGGTGAGATGTAGTTCGCTTTAGATTTGAATCAAAGGTACGCCTCGCCCAATAGTTACACTAATCACATAGCCGTCATAAATGTACATATAAATACTTAGGTTTCGAGATGCGTCGTTTCTTAACGAATATCACGCCTTTCTCAACGGTGTAAATAAATAGTCGATCCGGGCGCATATTTTAGTTCTATCTTCTTAAATACGGGTGTGCATTTCATGCGACCCGAATCCAAACCCCGAAATGTTGAATAAGAATATGTCGAGGATCCGGGTGCATTTCATGTGACGTGATTCGAAAGCATATTTTTAAGCAACTTTCTCTTTCGTAAATCATAACCAATAATAAAGCGGTAAAAAGATATTAACTTGCACTAAGTACATAATTGTAAAAAGCAGATAGATAAGCCAAACACGACAGTTGAGCGACCGTGCTAGAACCACGGAATTCGGGAATGCCTAACACCTTCTCCCGGGTTAATAGAATTCCTTATCCGGATTTCTGGTTCGCGGACCGTTAAATAGAGTCATTCTTTTCCTCGATTCGGGATTTAACCGGTGACTTGGGACACCATCAATCTCCCAAGTGGCGACTCTGAAATAATTAAAATAAATCCCATCTCGATTGTCCTTTAATTGGAAAAACTCTTTGCACCTTTGCGGGTGCGTAAAAAGAGGTGTGACAGCTCTGGCGACTCTGCTGGGGATATTTTTAGAATTCGAGCTCGGAATAACTGTTGTATTTGGCATATTTTATTATCTGATTCTTTTACATGTTCGCATCAATGTGCAAATGTTGTTTTTACTGCTTTGATATTTTGTGAACTGTACATATAAATTGTGCGGGAACCAATCTCCTCTCTGAGTCTTCTAAATCATGAAGAAGGGTGCACTTCGTGTGACTTCTTTTCTGTATAGTGTCTAATTCCCATTTTTAGAACGAGGTTTGGATAAGTTGCGAAACCGGTGAAGCTTCTGTATTCCCGGGTTGCTGCCTCCTCCTCGGCTCGAGCTGTCCGCTCGGGTAAGCCAAGTCTAGAACAGATAAACCCAGGTTTAAACCTAGAATAACAAAGCTTCATGCCGGATCCCTAGTAGGAAACGTTTATTTGCATCATGCCGCATTTTGGCTTAGGGGACTCAACACAGGGGTTGGGTCCGTCTAGGACAGGTGACCTGAAATGAACAGACTATCCTGCTGCATCCTGTTTGTCTTGCGCATTTATCTGTTATAGACTTGCATGCTGACCGGCTTTTAGAGATAAAAAAAAAAAAAAAAAAAAAAAAGAAAAAATGTGTTTTGTTCTTAAGATAGAAATAGCTTATTTGTTTTCCTTTAGTAAAATGAATAAATAAATGATGTCGTTTGTTTCGTCAAAGCCGAACTACGTGGGTTTGATTCTCATTGGATGTGAGATACGTAGGCAACCTCCATCAGGTCCAACTTCACCTTTTGAAAAATGGCTGAAAAATCAAAACTAACTTTTGTACTAAATAAGTCGGTGACGCTGTTTTTAAAAGTAGCCGAATGTTCCCGAAAGGGACGCCGGAAGGCTAATTTCGTATAAACGGCCACCTTGGGGTCAATTTTGATTTCGATCGATTTACCCCCACAGCCTTAAAAGCCTTCGTCCCCGAGACGTTGAAAGGCCGTGATTGAAAACTGATTTCTTTTATTTTATTTTCCTAGCAAAACAAAGTTGTTTTCTCATTTAAATCACCTTAATAAATGTGCAGGATGAGCACGAATCAGAATAAATCATTTTCAATCTTTAGTGAGGTCCCTCGGCAGCTCCGTATATGGTGGAACGATTTGGAAGACAGTAGCAAAAAGGTTGTAGGGAGAATTTTGGGAGGTTTGGTTGATCTGTTGAATATCGAGCCAAGGGAAGACATCATCAAGGCACTGGTATCTTTCTGGGATCCGACCCGCAATGTGTTCCGTTTTGTTGACTTTGAACTGACGCCCACATTAGAGGAAATTGCGGGCTATGCAGGACTAAATGGGAAATTAAGAGGGCAATACCTGCTCTCGCCAAGACCGGTATCTCCACATGGGTTTCTGGATTTGCTGAGCATTAGTCGGAAGGTGAAAAATGATGATCTGTTGAAAGGGTATTGCGATCTTCAATTCTTATATCAACGGTACGGCACTCCTCGGGGTTTTGAAGAGTCAAACCTTGGGCTGACTCACGCAGGGAATAGAACCAAGTGGGAGGCCAGACGAATTCTAGCATTCCTAACGACATTCTTGGGGGTTGTGATTTGTCCGCGTGAAGATAAGAAGATAGAGATAAGTCTGGTAGGAATAGCCGATGTTGCAATCAAAAAGGCTACCAGCACTGTGGTCCCTTTGGTTTTGTCCGAAATCTATCGAGCCTTGACTGTATGCCGAGAAGGGGGCAATTTCTTCCAAGGTTGCAATCTGTTACTCCAATTATGGATGCAAGAACACCTCCAGCACCGAACACAATACATGAACCATGGGTTGACCGGAAAAAACTGTATCAGGGGTTTCGAAGAACGGATGATGGGTGCTGTATTCCCTGAAGGCGTCGAGGCATGGCTTGCACGACTGAGCTCAATAGAAGCCGATCAGATTGAATGGGCATTCGGGTGGTTGCCCGATACTGAAGTAATATATATGGCAGCCGAGGAGTGTTATATCCTTCTGATGGGGATCCGCAGTGTCCAACCATATGTCCCTCACCGTGTATTACGTCAACTAGGAAGGTTTCAGGTTATTCCTACCGATCAAGACCTAAGGAAGTACGCCATTGAGTTGAGCCCGGGAGTTGCCTTCCCCGAAGAGAAGGTTAGAAGGCTGTGGCACGAATGTCGGTTCCTTGAGCCTAAAACCATGGTCCGGGAGCTGTCTAAGGGAGAGGTGGATCCAAAGTACAACGTGTGGTTCGGGAAAAGATTTCAGATTCGTCGGAAATGTTCTAAAAGAGCCCATGTCCAACAGTTCACGGAAGATTCACGGGAACAATGGGATTGGTTAGCAAAGGAGGAGGGATACAGGACGAAGATTGGCAGGATAGAACAGCAGGTCCGGGACCTCCAATTCGAGAAGAACATGCAAGCTGCCACCGACGAAGGAGACAAAAGAAGTTGGCACAAGAAAATGACTTCTTGAGAGCTCAAATCCAGCAAATGAAAAGAGATGCTGACAGACGGTCGAGGAGTCGGGCCGACGAAAAATTGATAAGGGGTTTGAGAAGCCAAGTCACCGACATCCAAAGAGAATTGGACGAGTCAAAAGCCCAAATAACGAGGATCCGTGCTAGCTGGAAAAAGGAGGCACATCAACATGCACTTCACCTAAAGCGGGTGGAAGAAGATTACAATGATATCATCACTAGCCTGAGAGAAGCAAATGTTGTCCTTAGGGAGCGGGTTTTCAAGCAAGCCCAAGATGCCAGAGCGGACCTCGACCGCTGCCACAATTTGATGGCCCGACTGCAAGGACAAGTGGATAGGCTCCTAGATCAAGTCACCAACAATGCTCGAAGATTGGGGGCGAAAAACCAGCAAATAGAGCGGCTACTCGGAGAAAGGGACATGATCAAGGATAGAATTGGAGAAATCGGGCACTATGTCACCATGAAGTGCCTAGCTTGTGAACGCATGCCCCGCGCCGACCTTTTCGCTTCAATTATGGGTTATGTTCATCGGATCATGGAAGAGTTGAGGGAACTGCACAAGGATCTCACACTAAGGCCCGCGGCAAGGCCGAATGATGCCTCGCGGGCCCCCAGGGAATTTAGGGCATTAGATTTTTGATTGAAAATGTATTTCGGAAATGTTGAGTCAAGCTAGTTGGCATTTTCTTTACTTTCCCAAGTCAAGCATTTTCTTTTGTTTTGTTGATTGTTGTAAGACGTGTTTTGTAACTACACGGTTTTATTTGATATAAAAGTTACTGAATTTTGCCACAATCTTGTTACCAGAACTACGCTCGGTCTGATTCACGCGGGGTCGTGATACGTAGGCAATCCACATAAGATTCGACCACCACTAAAAAGAAAGAAAAAGAATCCAAAGGTCAAACAACAATAAGGCTTGCAAAGATAGTCGAAAAAGAAAAAAAAAGAAAAAAAGAAAAAGAAAAAGAAAAAGAAAAAGAAAAAGGGCCGGAATGACGCATGTTAAAGAGTACACGTAGAAAGGGTTATTTGGTTAGGTGCATTGCATCCGACGTGCTATAACATATCTGTCAAACTCGGTGAACTAACAAGTTTGTTGCGTATTCCAGAAAGTTTAGCAGTTGGTTTGACAGAATATACTGGCCGGCCATCACTACCGTACTAGATCCAAAGGACCGGTTACAGTAAGCATGTCTAGTTCTGGCAAGAGTCTCGAGGAAGAAAAGTCCGAGCTACAAATCATGAAAGAAGAGGTAGACCGGTTAAAACAACGGATAACAGAGATGCACCTGGCCGGGCCAGGGAACAGTCTTCACCAAGCCGTCCTACTCTCGCCTCAGCTCCGGAACATCCGCCCGTCGATCCTTCGACAAGCGCCCCGAGCTATCCATACTTTCGGGGGGAAAATCCATATGTCACCCACATTCCACCGACCAAACCAAATCCTCCTCCGGTCACCCTGTTTTTGTAGCACCTCCACTGCTCCTCTGCGAAGGCCGGCCGGCGAGCCATATGTTCGGATCCATGACAACTCTTACTACCCTCCGGAGCCTACTTTCAGGGCTCCCGAACCACAATCACATACACCTCACTGGGATAATCCGGCAGAGCCGGAAAAACACTTCCAAAGTTCGGAACACGAGGAAGTTGTCGGAAAAGTTAAAAGCCTGGAGCAGTCCTTCAGGAACATGCACGGTTTAGGCAACCAGGTCGGCGTCGCCTATAAGGATCTGTGTCCATTTCCGGACGTCCAGTTGCCAGCGGGATTTAAAATGCCCAAATTCGACCTATACGAGGGGCATGGTGACCCAGTGGCCCACCTGCGGGGGTTTTGCGGTAAAATGAGAGGGGCCGGAGGACGGGACGAGCTTCTGATAGCCTACTTCGGCCAGAGTCTGGGAGGATCGGCGTTGGAGTGGTACACTAGACAGGATCCCGGTAGATGGTTTACGTGGGATGATTTGGCTCAAGCTTTTATCGGCCAGTTCCAGTACAATCTTGAGATAATCCCCGACCGCCTATCATTGCTAAAATTAGAGAAGAAGCTTGCTGAAAGCTTCAGGGAATTTGGTTTCCGATGGAGGGAACAGGCGGCCAGGGTAGATCCACCGATGAGAGAGAGCGAGATGGTGGACTACTTCTTGCGGACATTAGAGCCCACCTACTTCGGACATCTGGTAACGTCCGTAGGCAAATCATTCACTGAGGTGATAAAAATGGGGGGTATGATCGAGGAGGGTTTGAAGGCCAACAAGATCATGAGTTACTCGGCACTGAAAGCCACCACTCAGGCTATCCAAAGTGGTACTGGAGGAGTACTGGGGAAAAAGAGGAGAGAGGAAGTTGCGGCCGTCGAGTCCGGGGCATGGTTCAGAAATAGAGGCCCCGCACCCCAATATAGCCCACCCCAACCTCACCACCAAAATTACTCCCACAACCCATATAGCCACCCGCAACATTACTATCCCGCACCTGATCCCCATTTTACTGTCCACCATGCACAGTCCTATTCTGCACCTCCCGCTCATGCACCGTGGCGTGCACCAAACCCCCAGAACAATCATCCACCCCCAAGAGCTTACAGAAACCCCTCGGGCGCGAGTTTCCGTCCGAACCAGGCATTCAGGGGCGACAGGGCGCCGAGGCCAAAGACTTTCACTCCCTTAGGAGAGTCTTACACTAGTCTGTTCCACCGGTTAAAGCAAGTAGGGTTGCTGAATCCGGTTGAAGCTAAGCTGCCAAACCCTCTTCCGAAGAACCTGGACCATTCAGTAAATTGTGCCTACTGCTCGGGATGTCCGGGACATGATACAGAAAAGTGTTGGAGGCTGAAGACGGCCATCCAGGAGCTCATTGACACCCGCAGGATCGAGGTCCAGACTCCAACAGAGCCCAACATCAACCAAAACCCGCTCCCAGCTCATCATGAGACCAATATGATCGAGTTGGTACGGGCGGAGGAAGGAAAGGAGAAAGCCTCTCAGACTGTAATGATGATTAAGTCTAGCGGGGCAGGAACGAGAAAAGGGCCAAGCTTTGATGAGTCGCCCAGTTGCAAGAAAGACATACCAGGAGAGTCGGAAGCAGGAAAGGAAAGTGTGAACGAAGTACCGGTGAAGCCGACCAAGATAGTTGTACCAGGGGCAGCAATCAAGCCCATCTTGACAGTAGCAGGCGTTCGAATGGATCCTTTCATCATCCAGCCGGCAACACAGTTGCCAGTAACTGATAGCCGGGCCGTCCCATGGAATTATGCTCGGATTACAACGACCTACAGAGGAAAGGAGGTGAAAGAGGAAGTTTGTGAAGCCCAAGGGTTGACCCGCTCGGGGAGATGTTTTGCCCTGCGGAATTGAGGAAGACCACTCCGGCAGTATTGAAAAAGCCGGTCACCGATGAAGAGGCGGAAGAATTCTTGAAAAAGATGAAGCTGCATGACTACTCTGTCTTAGAGCAGTTAAAGAAGACTCCGGCACAAATATCATTGCTGTCCTTGCTGATACATTCCGAAGAACATCGGCAAGCATTGATGAAAGTCCTGAATGAGGCACATGTACCGGACAAAATCTCAGTGAGCCATTTGGAGAAGATCACCAATAGGATCTTCGAAGCAAATCGGATCACCTTCACCGATGACGAGTTGCCTGAGGAAGGCACTGAGCATAACAGGGCTTTATATCTTACGGTGAAGTGTGAAGAGGCGGTGGTCACCAAAGTCTTGGTCGATAATGGGTCCAGTGCTAACATTTGTCCTCTCTCCACACTGGGCAAATTGAAAGTAGACATCGGCGGGGTACGCAAGAATAGCGTATGTGTTCGAGGGTTCGACGGAGGAGGCAAAGCATCGGTTGGTGACATAGTGCTAGTCTTGACAATTGGGCCAGTGGAGTTCACCATGGAATTCCAGGTGCTGGACATGGTGGTGTCATATAACCTCCTAATAGGGCGACCATGGATTCATGCCGCAAGAGCAGTTCCATCCAGCTTACACCAGCTCGTCAAGTTTGAATGGGACCAGCAGGAGATCGTCGTCCATGGAGAGAACGATCCACAATCAGGCACCATCATTCCCTTTGTTGAAACAGAAGAAGATGTTGGGCCGTGGGTATATCAAGTCTGCGATGTGGTGTCCGCCCACCGAGTTCCGGAAGGGGAATGTATTCCCGGCGACAGAACAATTACTGCGGATGTCATGGTGGCGCATGAAATGTTGCGACATGGTTTCGTACCCGGTAGAGGGCTAGGTGCATCTCTGCAAGGAATCATACAACCGGTATCGGTGGTCGAGAACTTGGGAACCTTCGGCTTGGGATTCCGGCCAACCTCAGAGGACATCCGGCGAGCAAAGAAGAGTAAGCAGAAGACATGGGTGCTCTCAAAACCTGTTCCACGTCTTTCCCAATCTTTTATCAGGTCCGGAGCAAGAGGACATCCGGCGACAAAGATTCCCGGTCCTACGATCAGGCCAGATGAAGAGTTCTTCAGGAAGTTCGAGGACCTATTCACGGATGTATGTATGCTCGAGGACGGTGAAGGATCTAGTCACGCCGAGATACAATTTGTGGGACCAAGGGCAAAACTGAATAACTGGAAGGCTACTCATCTCCCTGTCCGGAAGGAGTCTTGGTAGTTTGTCTTGGATTGTTTTCTTTCGAAATTTTGTGTTGGGGGTTTGTCCCCGGAGTAAAATCCCGTTGTTTTAGTTCATTTTTGATTTAAGTTTGCAGTTTGTTTTCCCTTTGTACAACTCCCATCAATGAAATGTGGTTCCTTCGTGTCTAATTTTGTTTATCTTTTCTTCTTTTTACTTTTCTGAACAGCCTTCTTGCAACTGATCTTAATGATATGGCGTGCTTAAAGATTAATCAACCCGGTCTAGAAAGTCAATCGGGTTTGGAAATAATAACGCATGAAATAAGAAGTGACGAGAGTGAGTCAGAGTACGGCGATGATGAAGCCGTAGAAGAAATCGGTGAAGAATTAAGTCACTTCGAGGAAAAACCCAAACCGAATTTAAATGATACTGAGGCCGTTAATCTAGGGAATGCGGATGACGTCAAAGAAACCCGGATAAGT
This sequence comes from Nicotiana noctiflora, assembly GCA_032618575.1. Lineage (NCBI taxonomy): Eukaryota > Viridiplantae > Streptophyta > Magnoliopsida > Solanales > Solanaceae > Nicotiana > Nicotiana noctiflora. Next base: position 65,998 of record JASVEL010010008.1, read on the forward strand.
GTCCATATTGAACCCAATCCTGAGAGAAGAATTGATCAAAACACTCATGGAGTTTAAAGATATTTTCGCATGGTCGTACGACGACATGCCGGGACTCAGCACTGATCTAGTGGTTCATAGATTACCCACTGATCCGGCATATCCTCCCGTCAAGCAAAAGCTGCGGAAATTCAAGACGGAGATGAGTGTGAAGATTAAGGAGGAGGTAACCAAGCAGTTGCAGGCAAAAGTCATTCGTGTCACTCGATACCCTGAATGGTTGGCTAACGTAGTACCGGTGCCAAAGAAAGACGGAAAGATCAGGGTATGCGTGGACTATCGCAATCTCAACAAGGCAAGTCCTAAGGATAATTTCCCACTTCCCAATATCCATATCCTGATTGATAATTGCGCCGGACGCGAAATTGGATCCTTTGTGGACTGTTATGCGGGATATCATCAGATTTTGATGGATGAAGAGGACGCAGAAAAGACGGCTTTTATCACACCGTGGGGGACTTATTGCTACCGAGTGATGCCGTTTGGTTTGAAGAATGCAGGAGCAACATATATGAGGGCGATGACTACGGTATTCCATGACATGATACACAAGGAAATTGAGGTGTACGTGGATGATGTGATCATAAAATCTAGGCGTCAAGAAGACCATGTTGCTGACCTCAGTAAGTTCTTTCAAAGACTTCGAAGATACGACATCAAGCTCAATCCAGCCAAATGCGCATTCGGAGTTCCGTCGGGAAAGTTGCTAGGATTCATCGTCAGCCGACGGGGCATTGAGCTGGACCCATCCAAAATCAAGTCCATTCAGGAGTTAGCCCCGCCGAAGAATAAAACAGAGGTAATGAGTCTGTTGGGAAGGTTGAATTACATCGGTAGGTTTATTGCCCAGCTTACGGCAACCTGTGAACCCATATTCCGCCTATTGAAGAAAGACGCTGCGATAGAATGGACGGCGGAATGTCAGGAAGCGTTTGACCGGATCAAAGGGTATCTGTCAAATCCACCCGTACTAGTTCCGCCTGAGCCAGGTAGACCCCTGATTCTTTATCTGACAGTCTTGGAGAATTCGTTTGGCTGCGTACTGGGGCAGCATGATCTTACCGGCAGGAAGGAACGGGCCATTTACTACCTCAGTAAGAAGTTCACAGTCCACGAGGTCAAGTACACTCATCTAGAAAAGACATGTTGCGCCCTGACTTGGGTAGCTCAAAAGCTGAAACACTACTTGTCTTCTTACACCACTTACCTCATTTCGCGTCTGGATCCGTTGAAGTATATTTTCCAGAAACCTATGCCTACAGGGAGGTTGGCAAAATGGCAAATATTACTTACGGAGTTCGACATCATATACGTGACAAGGACGGCTATGAAAGCTCAAGCCCTGGCCGATCACTTAGCTGAAAATCCCGTTGATGACGAATACGAACCTTTGAGGACGTGTTTTCCAGATGAGGAAGTATTGCAGATTGAGGGGTTAGAACCAACCAAGGATCCAGGATGGAAACTCTTCTTCGATGGAGCGGCAAACGCAAAAGGAGTCGGAGTAGGGGCTGTGCTCATATCTGAAACAGGACATCATTATCCTGTTACTGCTCAACTGCGTTTTCACTGTACCAATAACATGGCTGAGTACGAGGCATGTATCTTGGGGTTGCGATTAGCGGTGGACATGGATGTACGGGACGTCTTGGTCTTGGGGGACTCGGACCTTCTGGTACATCAGATTCAGGGAGAATGGGAAACCAGAGATTTAAAGCTTATCCCATATCGTCAGTGTTTGCATGATTTGACCAAACGCTTTCGATCGGTAGAATTCAGGCACATCCCAAGGATGCATAATGAGGTTGCCGACGCGTTGGCTACTTTAGCGTCAATGCTACATCACCCGGACAAGGTTCGTGTCGATCCGTTACATATCCGTGTCCGGGATCAACATGCTTATTGTAATGTGATAGAGGAAGAGGTGGATGGTGAGCCGTGGTTTCATGATGTCAAGGAATACCTCGGGTTAGGAGTATACCCAGAGCAAGCAACCGGAGATCAAAAGCGAGCTATTCGGCGGTTGGCGAACGGATTTTTCCTTAGTGGAGGGGTGCTGTACAAAAGAACCCCAGATTTGGGATTGTTGAGATGTATAGATGCAAGTCAAGCCACAACAGTGATGACGGATATACACTCGGGAGTTTGCGGACCACACGTGAGCGGATACGTATTGGCAAAGAAGATTCTTCGAGCAGGATATTATTGGCTTACTATGGAGCGTGATTGTATAAGTTTCGTGCGAAGATGCCATCAGTGTCAGATACACGGAGATTTGATTCATTCTCCACCGACCGAATTGCATACAATGTCCGCGCCATGGCCATTTGTCGCGTGGGGTATGGATGTTATCGGACCTATAGAACCTGCGGCTTCCAATGGTCATAGGTTCATTCTGGTAACAATCGATTATTTTACCAAGTGGGTGGAGGCCAAAACATTCAAATCAGTGACCAAGAAGGCGGTAGTGGACTTCGTACACTCCCACATCATTTGTAGGTTTGGAATTCCAAAGATGATCATTACGGATAACGGTGCAAATCTTAACAGTGGATTGATGAAAGAGGTATGTCAACAGTTCAAGATTACACACCGAAATTCCACACCGTATCGCCCAAAAGCAAATGGTGCGGTCGAGGCAACAAACAAGAACATAAAGAAGATATTGAGGAAAATGGTAGAAGGATCTAGGCAATGGCATGAAAAGCTACCATTCGCGCTGTTGGGTTATCGCACTACCGTCCGGACATCGGTAGGTGCAACTCCTTACTTGTTGGTATACGGGACTGAAGCAGTAATACCCGCAGAAGTTGAGATTCCCTCCCTCCGAATTGTCGCTGAAGCTGAGATTGATGACGACGAGTGGGTCAAAACCCGATTAGAGCAATTGAGCTTGATCGATGAAAAGAGATTGACAGCAGTATGTCACGGCCAATTGTATCAAAAGAGAATGGCGAGAGCATATAACAAGAAGGTACGTCCCGGGAGATTTGAAGTGGGACAGCATGTGCTGAAGAGAGTTCTACCCCATCAGGCCGAAGCGAAAGGCAAGTTCGCTCCGAATTGGCAGGGACCTTTTGTGGTGACTAGAGTATTATCCAACGGCGCTCTATGTCTGACTGACGTCGAGGGAAGATGCACCGATATGGCTATCAATTCTGACGCAGTTAAGAGATACTATGTGTAATTCTTTAATGCGTTTGTCAAACGTTTGGTTTCGTTTGTCTGTATTTGGCATTTTTCGAAAAATGAAATGACAGAGGCAATTTTTCTACTACCCAAACACTTTAACCGTTGTTTCCCCATTTGAGCCTTAATTATTCTTTCATATACCCTCTTTCGGAATCATCAAGAATAGAAAAGAAACAAAGAAGTAATACAAGAAAAAGTGAACTACGTTCGACCCTGATTCCTCAAGAAGGATACGTAGGCGCCACACGGCTCGGTCATAATAAAATAAAAATCAAAAAAATCCCCCAAGCAACAAAACTGGGGCAGAAGTCATTGTTTTCGTTGGAAAGATAGTGTGGATTCCGAAAGTTGTAATAAGCTAACCGTTGAGGCTAAACCCCTTTCTTCAGCCTCACGCGCAGAAACCATATTAAGAACCAGAAAGACCTCTCGATGAGTATTTGAGAAGTGCCAAGTCATGTGAATGAAAGCCAAGAGTGACATCCCGACCCTCGATTGAATCCAGGATGCACAAGCCGAAAGGGGATAACGCTCTAGAGGGAATCTCAGGGGTGATACCCCGCCGCGAGGAAAGAAAGCATAAATGAGAGAGTCTTAACGGTGAAAACCCTCGCGGGCACCTTAAGGCGAAGGAAGTTGAGAGAAGTAAAATGAGAGAGTCTTACGGTGAAAACCTTTACGGGCACCTTAAGGCGACGGGAGATAGAGAGAAATGAGAGAATCTCATTAGTGAAAACCCTTTGAAGGGCACGGTGAGGTGGCAGGATGAGATGGGTACAAGATGTCGGCATGAGACAAGGTTGGGACATCCGTTTACCCCTAGCAGGACGCGGTATCAGAAAGTGATTGACATGAATAGACTGGGTAGTTTAATCTCAAAGGCGCGGCATAACATGGGATCAGGCACACATTCAGATAAGTTCTCCTATTTTTGAGTTCAGAAAAGTTTTTTTCCTTTTCTTTTGTCATTTGCGGTCAGTATTCTTTTCTTTTCTTTCACTTTCGAAAATTGATTTTTCAAAGCTTACTACCAAGTCTCCCAAAGCAGTATATTGAAAGTGAATAGGCATGGAACAAGGCAATGAGACAGAAGTCGTTACGATAGTGAGATTGGGAGGACAGGCCGAGTGGAAGGTTCGCAAGAATTATGGAGTATGATGGACACATGTGGCATGTCCGAAAGATGATTTCACGCAACAGATCACCGGTTTAAAAGAGTCGGACCAAACCAAAGAGTGGAATAAAAGGAAAGATGAGAGGTCGTTCGTGGAAAAAGCATCTTCCCAAGCAAGCGTCAACGTCGTCTTCAAAGTGCGAGAGAGGGAAAGAGAAAAGAAAATGGCCTCAACAAGAGTGGCACGACCACTCGCGGCGTTTTGAAACTAACAATTTTTCTTTGATTTAAAGCAGGAAAAGAGGGTCCGACGGCAGAAAAGCATACCGTCCGGAAGTTTATCACACTGGGGCAGAAAATTTTCTCCTGTTGCGAAAATTTTCTGGAAAGCAAGACTCAGAGGATAAGTGTAGAAAGCAACACAAGATGGGGTGATCTTTGAGCCGGGCATCATCTCCAGCAGTTATTGGAAAAAGAAAAATGGCTTCGAGATTCCCCGCAGCAGTATTACATCCTATAATTTGATCGAGGAAACAAAAGCGTGAGTCCCAGAAGAGGTAGGGGAAGAAGGAAGAGCATGAGGGGTGAAGGAAACAAAGAATACTTCCTCGGCAGCATCATCCCCCAGCAGGCGAGTAAACGGTTCCAAAATACCCCCGGCGCAGCGAGAAGAAAAGTAATACGACCCGAGGGAAGGCGATTCGAGACGAGGGTAATTCGAAGAGAAGGTAGTCGGGGAGCCCGCACCGAAGAATGGAGCGGCAATTTAATTTTGAAGTTGTAATTGAAGTCGGGGAGCCCGCCCGGAGAATGGAGTGGCGATTTAATTTCGAAGTTATAAGTTGAAGTCGGGGAGCCCGCCCGGAGAATGGAGTGGCGATTTAATTTTGAAGTTGTAATTGAAGTCGGGGAGCCCGCCCGGAGAATGGAGTGGCGATTTAATTTTGAAGTAGTAGTTGAAGTCGGGGAGCCCGCCCGGAGAATGGAGTGGCAATTTAATTTTGAAGTTGTAATTGAAGTCGGGGAGCCCGCTTTGGAGAATGGAGTGGCGATTTAATTTTGAAGTAGTAGTTGAAGTCGGGAGCCCGCCCGGAGAATGGAGTGGCGATTTAATTTTGAAGTTATAAGTTGAAGTCAGGGAGCCCGCACGGAGAATGGAGTGGCGATTTAATTTTGAAGTTGTAATTGAAGTCGGGAGCCCGCCCGGAGAACGGAGTGGCGATTTAATTTTGAAGTAGTAGTTGAAGTCGGGGAGCCCGCACGGAGAATGGAGTGGCGATTTAATTTTGAAGTAGTAATTGAAGTCGGGAAGCCCGCCCGGAGAATGGAGTGGCGATTTTATTTTGAAGTAGTAGTTGAAGTCAGGGAGCCCGCCCGGAGAATGGAGTGGCGATTTAATTTTGAAGTAGTAGTTGAAGTCGGGGAGCCCGCCCTGGAGAATGGAGTGGCGATTTAATTTTGAAGTAGTAGTTGAAGTCGGGGAGCCCGCCCTGGAGAATGGAGTGGCGATTTAATTTTGAAGTAATAGTTGAAGTCGGGGAGCCCGCCTCTGGAGAATGGAGTGGCGATCTGTTTAATTCGGTAGAGGAAAGCGGTAGAATGTAACGAAATCTCCGGCATGAATCCAAGTTCATAAGAAGAGAAGAAGCATCGGAAGGAACGCCAAGTCAGAGAGGATGGCAAGGAGCGCGACAAGATCAAGTTAAAAAGGATAGATAAGAGCTTGTAGTACTGTAACTTAGTCTAGCTTCTTGTTTTTCGTTGCTTAGTGCGGTGTAACGAGGAAATCAGCTGAGCAGTGGTAACGGCAGTAACAGCGGCAGTAGCAGTAACAGCGAGATCGCAACAGTCATGGTAGTCCCAGCTACCAGAACTTCCCGAACTACATTGACCTGATTCCCTTTTAGCCAGGGATATGTAGGAGACCTTTGAAGCAAGGTTCGGTCAAAAACTTTTCCAAAATGCTTCATACGGAGTGTTCGAATGGGCAAAAATCGCTTATATCCGCTCATTTATCTTTGCACGAAAACTCTGCGTGTTTACGCGCAAAGAGGGGCAGATGTGAGCACGTGATTTTTGCCTTACTTGAGAAGTACTCCCAGAAAATTCAAAAATAAAAATAGTTTCGTGTTGGGTATGATGTTTGTGATTTTGTGTTATTTTATCTTTTGTGTGCACGTTTATTTATTTAAATTAAAAAAAAAATACAAAAAATATATGCTAAGTTTTGCATTTTTGGTGTTTGATATCGAAGTCATGTGATTTACATTTTTAGGTGATATATAATTGTGTGGGATAATTGTATGCATATATATATATATATATATACATGTACATATATATATGTGTAGTAATGAGATCAAGTTGGGCCATAGCTTAGTCCAGGAAAGCCAGGCCCAAACGAATCCCAATCCGTCCAGCATCTATCATTGTGGCATTCGATCTGGACCGTTGGATTTTATTATCCAACGGCCCAGATTAATCCTTTAATTCCAATATACACTCAGACTATATCTTAACCAAACGACGTCGTTTGATTTAAGTGAGGGGATCCTGATCGTTGATCGTAAATGATCCAACGATCAGGATTCAATCTTGTATCTCGTATATAAGGCTCATTCCTTACCCCGCCCCCCCCAAGCCAGACCCCCCATCTCTAACCTTCAGAGATGGCTTTTAAGCTCCGCCGTCTACCACCGCTGCGCCGCCTGCCGGAAATCGCCTCACGGCGGTTCCGGTAGGCCAATCACCACCAAACCGATGCCAAAACCTTCCCCTCACCTCCCCCATCACGAACCCAGCCTCCACTAACCTCGAATCATGCCGGAGCTCCTCGAATCTTCATTTGAAAATTCGAGTCAAACTCGAACCAATGCCAAATCACCCCAAATTCGCACCACAGTCTCCTCACACCTCCCCCACACTCCCATTGACATTGGTTTGCTTCGAATCTAACCAAAAATGCAAAAGCCCCAAATCCGAGCCCAAGAACCCTAATTTTTGAAGAAACTCAATTCAAGCCGGGTTAGCCGCAATTGAAGTCCAAGGGACTTTAGTCTAGGTGTTCTCAATCGAGAACATCTCGATTAAAGCCCGTTTGGCTTCAATAATTCCACATCTTAGTTCGAAGCTTGGTCGGCAGATTTCTTACGAGGTATTCGTTTTCTTCTTTGGTCAATTTAGTTCGATTTTGTGAATATGTGTGTTTGTTTTATTCATTGTTTCAATGCTCATCTAGCATGCTTCTAATTTCTCATAACGGTCGACCTGTTATCCTCCTTTGAGGCCTTTTATTTGGCCAATTCCCTCTGTTTTTAGTAGTTAAAATGAGTCATAGGTTCAATGTGATTAAAGTCGTCAAGCAATTAATTCATATTTTTGATTAGTTCCTTGATCCCTGAATCTGCCTGATGCAATTCATTGGTGTAGGGCTTGTCACTGTTTGATTCAGATTAAAGGGGGATAATTGGTTGTAGTTAATAGGTTAATTGTTTAATCACATATCCATACTAAGGCTAGTGGAACTGAGCACAGCAGGGCATCCCACTGAGGCTCCTGCCACCAGCATTGTTTAATGCTGAGTCCATACTTTGGACAATAGATAGTGGGTTTGCAGGGAATATGATGGGTTGGGGAGTCAGGGTAGGGGGTAACCCTAGGGGCTGCTGGTCAGCTATAAGATGGGAGACAATCTGAGAGAAGGGGATATACATACAGGAGGGACATTTTTCAGAGGACTAGAGAAAAAAAATAGGCAGTGATAACAGAGTGTCTGGAGAGCAAAAACAAAACAGTCACACAGAGAGAAAGGCTACTGGTTCATAGGATTTGTGGTCACTGCTTCGATTGTTTGCTTCAGTGGTTGAGTTGTTTGGCCATTGTTGTTACTGTTGTATTCATTTGGTGTTGCTGGCCCAGTTTGTGGCCCCTGGTCGTTTGTTGCTGCTGTTAGGCATTTGTTGTTGATGTTGTGTCTTGGTTGTTGCTGTTACATCTCAGTTGGGTAGCTCTTGAGTTGCTTTTGGTCTATTGTTGCTGCCACTGGTAGTGTTTGCTATTGGTTTAGTTGAGTGCTGCCACTAGTTGTTGCTGCTGTTGTATTCATTTGGTGCTGCTGGTCCAGTTGTTCTCTTGGTCGTTTGTGTTGCTGGTTGGTCTATTTGGTTGCTGCCTGGGTTGTTGTTGCTGTTAGACATTGTTGTTGTTGTTGTGTCTTCATTGCTGCTGGTTCACTTGGTTGCTGCCACTGTTTAGTGTCTGCTATTGGTTTAGTTGAGGGCTGCCATTAGTGGTTGTTGCTGTGGTATTCATTTGGTGCTGTTTGGTCAATAGTGTCGTTACTCTTGGTCGTTTGTATTGCTGGCTGGTTGTTTGATACTGCTGGGTTGATTTGGTGCTGTTGGTTCATTATTTTGTTGGCTGTTGGTCTATTTGGTTGCTGGTCTATTGGATGCTGTTGTTCCATTGTTGGTTGCTGGCTGGTCTATAGTATTGCTGCCTGGGTTGGTTGTTGCTGTTGTTTCATTATTTTTGTTGGTTGTTGGTCTATTTGATTGCTGGTCTATTGGTTACTGGTTTACTGTTGCTGTTACTGTTCCTGTTACTGTTGCTGCATTGCCATTGCTCACTCTTCCTTGTTCTTCCGCATTCCAGGTACACACCTCTGTTATTGTAGTTCCTTGGTTCGAAAAGAATGAAGTTTGAAGCTTGTGCATAAAGTCTATTGAAACATGTAGTCGTTTAAAGTTCTTATGTTTGATTACATTCCGTTATTCTTCAATTAAGCTTGTATTGCTAGTCTTGGTTATGGAAAAGTGTAGCTAGGCCAAAGATACACTGTCGTTAGATAAGCACGTAAACCTGAATTAGTTTGTTGTATCTTTATTCAATCTTCTCTGCTCGTGTGTGTAATCTCCAAATCTGTTAACGTTAGACCTTATGCTAAAAGCAAGATTAGCTAGGGAGTTGTTACTCCACGGAATGACGTAATTAGATTAAAAGAGTCGGGGGTGCATTTCATGTGACCCGACCCCAATTTCGGGCAAGAGTAAATAAAGCATGTCATGAACCACGGGCGCATTTCATGCGATGTGGTTCGTAGCAAGTTTTAAGTAATTTGGAATCAACTCTTAAGTAAGATACGGTGAGATGTAGTTCGCTTTAGATTTGAATCAAAGGTACGCCTCGCCCAATAGTTACACTAATCACATAGCCGTCATAAATGTACATATAAATACTTAGGTTTCGAGATGCGTCGTTTCTTAACGAATATCACGCCTTTCTCAACGGTGTAAATAAGTAGTCGATCCGGGCGCATATTTTAGTTCTATCTTCTTAAATACGGGTGTGCATTTCATGCGACCCGAATCCAAACCCCGAAATGTTGAATAAAGATATGTCGAGGATCCGGGTGCATTTCATGTGACGTGATTCGAAAGCATATTTTTAAGCAACTTTCTCTTTCGTAAATCATAACCAATAATAAAGCGGTAAAAAGATATTAACTTGCACTAAGTACATAATTGTAAAAAGCAGATAGATAAGCCAAACACGACAGTTGAGCGACCGTGCTAGAACCACGGAATTCGGGAATGCCTAATACCTTCTCCCGGGTTAATAGAATTCCTTATCCGGATTTCCGGTTCGCGGACTGTTAAATAGAGTCATTCTTTTCCTCGATTCGGGATTTAACCGGTGACTTGGGACACCATAAATCTCCCAAGTGGCGACTCTGAAATAATTAAAATAAATCCCATCTCGATTGTCCTTTAATTGGAAAAACTCGTTGCACCTTTGCGGGTGCGTAAAAAAGAGGTGTGACACCCGATCCCAACTACATCGTTCATTCCTCCCAGATTTTGATACGAGGGATCCTTGGGCCTCGATTATAATCATGTCGAGTCGTGCTTCCCCTTTGTTTCCTCATCGAGGAATCGAGAAAAACTCTGCCCCTGATTTTACCCGTACATAAATAGTTCCCTCGTTTCTCGAAGAGTAGATTTATCGAGGCGACGGGAAGCGATAAATTAACATTGATTCCTTCTTCCATATGCTAAAACCAAGTGGACGGGTTAGTGAAACGTCCTATCAGTCGCGTCGTCCTGACTTCAGACATGTGTCAGTCACTGGTTAACCGTCAGTTTTACCAACTTTGTTCCACAACTCGCTTGATTTCAAAACGTAATACACAACTATCATACGACTAAGATAATTCATAACATAACCTTCTTATAATGTTAAGAACCCTAGTATCACCCCAAAAGTACACGTTATAACATTTCCAACTTGTCAACAATCTACGAAACTTATTTTCTTCAATTTGTTTAGATTCTGAGCCTTTCAACCCCCTTGGTACTTGTTATCCTTGATCTTAAAGATTTGTATCCTCCAAGTAACACGATTAACTTCATTTATGTACCTTCAAAGACGATCTCATTTCTGAGCTTTCAATTGACTTTCGACGTACTCTCACGTATGAAAATATGGGATGTAACACCACTGGAACCTAAGGCTCGATTCCCCCTACCTCGACCGGGATTAAGGCTTCCGTGATGTAGACTAGAGAGAACAAAGTCGCTTTGGTACTCAACTTTGAAGTCATTCGGTATGCTCACAAGACTTCGGGAAAGATTTCCTTTCGAATTGGTCAGTCTCTTTTTCAAGTTTTGGAGTATAGATTTGTTCATCGTTTCCGCTTGTCCACTACCACTAGGGTGGTAAGGTATTGATAATATCTTTTAAATTTTGTTGTCCACAAAAAATTTACTTACCTTGCTGCCAAAGAATTGTTTTCACTTGTCGCAAACGATCTCGTCGGTATCCCAAATTGACATATATTGTGATCACAGATGAAGTTGATGACCTCTTTCTCCTAGACCTTCTCGAACACCTGAGCCTTAACACACTTGGAAAAATAATCGGTCATGAGTAGTATAGACCAGGCTTTATCGGGCACCCATGGTAGAGGATCGACGATGTCCATCCCCCATTATTTCATAAATGGCCATCGCGACAAGCTCGGGTGAAGTACCCCCCGGTTGATGAATCATTGGAGCGTATCTTTGACACTTATTGCATTTCCATATAAAGTCTTTTGCATCTTTCTCCATTTCATTCAAGTAGTAATCGGCTGTAATTAACTTTCAAACTAGGGATTATTCCCCTGAATGGTTCCCGCAAGTGCCTTCGTTGACTTCTCTTATAGCGTATTCAGTCTCTCCCAGAGCCAAGCACTAGCTATTGGGCCGAAGAAGGATCTTCTGAACAATTTCCCCTCGACCAAGCTGAACTTGGTAAGGACTTTTAATTCTTTAGGATCCGATGGCAATTTTCCTCTCTTCAGGTAGTCTATGTATTTGTTCCTCCAATCCTAAGTCAAACTTATCGAGTTTACCTCAGTGTGACCTTTTTCTACCACTGAGCTCATCAGTTGTACCACTGTCCCTGATTCGAATTCATCTGAGTCGAAAGATGAACCATGTTGGCCAGTGCATCGGCCTCGCTATTTTGATCCTAAGGTACATGTTGTAAAGTCCACTCCTTGAATTGGTGCAGGGTCACCTCCTACTTATCCAAGTACCTCCGCATATTCCTCATTTACTTCGTACGTAACATTGACTTGTTTTACAACAAGGAGGGAGTCACAATTGGCCTCGATCAGTTTGGCCCCTAGACTCTTAGCCAGTTCTAAACCTCCAATCACATCTCCATACTCGGCTTTGTTGTTAGTCAATTTTACCGTTCTAATGGACAGTCTAATTAAGTTACATGCAAGTAGTTTTAATATGATACCGAGCCTGGACCCTTTCACGTTGGAGGCACCGTCCAGATCCACGATCTACTCCCCAAAGTGAGTAGTAATTCCCTTTCGACCTCAGGTATCAAGGCCAACATAAAGTCAGCCATAAAGTTCGCCAAAATTTAAGATTTTATGGTGGTCCGGGGTTTATACTCGATTCGGTACCCGCTAATTCCATAGCACATTTAGCCAGTCGGCCTGAGATCTCGGGCTTATGCATGCCATTCCTATGTGGGTAAGAGGTCACGACACATATGGGTGGCATTAAAAGTATGGTTTTAATTTCCTAGAAGCACTTAGTAAGGCGAGCACTAATTTTTCTAGGTAAGGATACCTTATTTTCGCATCGCCTAGGGTTATACTAACATAATAAATAGGAAATTATGTACCTCCTTCCTCCCCGATCAGGACGCCACTCGTAACCTCAAAAACCATGTAGTAGAGGTTCAATTATTCATTTGCCTTCGGAGTGTGCATCAAAAGGGGTCTTGATAGGTATCGCTTGAGTTCCTCCAGTGCTTGTTGGCATTCCGGAGCCCAATAGAGGTTGTTCTTCTTTTTCAAAAGTGAGAAAAACCGATGACCTTTATCTGATGATCTTGAGATGAACCGGCCTAACACGGTTATTTACCTGGTTAGTCTTTGTACTACCTTGGCATTGTTGACTATGGCGATGTCATATATTGCCTTTATTTTGTCGAGGTTGATCTCTATTCTCTTATTAGATGCTATGAATCCAAGAAATTTGCCCGAGCTGACCCTAGATGCACACTTCTTCGGGTTTAGCTTTATGTCGTACTTTCTTAATATGTCAAAGTTTTCCTACAAATGTTTCAAATAGTCCTTTACTCACAGGGACTTGACCGACATATCTTCAATATAAACTTGTGTTGATTTTTCTATTTATTCTTTGAACATCCGGTTGACTAGGCATTGGTATGTGGCACCGATGTTCCTTAATCCGAATGGCATTACGTTATAGCAATAGGTGCCGAAATGTGTTATGAAATAAGCCTTTTCCTGATCGCCCGGGTCCATCCCAATTTGGTTATACCCCGAATAGGCCTCAAGAAAACTGAGTATCTCGTGTCCAGCTTTTTCATCGATTATTAAATCAATGTTAGGCAAAGGGAATGAATCATTTGGACATGCCTTGTTTAGATCCTTATAATCTACACACATCCTCAGTTTATTTCCTTTTTAGGCACTGCCACTACGTTAGCTAACCAATTCGGGTATTTAACATCCCAAATAGAAACTATTTTCAAAAGTTTGGATACGTTATCCCTAATAAATGCATGTTTGATCTCGGATTGTGGCCTTCTCTTCTGCTTAACCGGATGGAACTTCGGATCCAAGCTCAATTTGTGAGTGGTTCTCCGGTGGGATCTTTGTCATGTTTATATGGGACCAGGCAAAATAATTGGTGTTAGCTTTAAGAAAATCAATTAGTTTTTTCCTGAGCTCGGGGTTAACCCCGTGTTGAGGTATACCTTTCAATCCGGAAGTTGCTCAATAAATATAACTTACTCAAACTGCTTGATCACTGATTTTATAGTGTTAGCGTCATTGGGCGCAATGAATTATCTAGGGATGTTGTAATCATCCTCATCATCCACTCTATGCTCCTTTAGTTTTTCCAGCTCGTCTAAGGCCTGTATCATTAATTTCTATTTATTTTCTTATTTTTTGGTCGGTTCCACGCTTTTTAATGTTAAAACTGCAGGCACCGAAATTACTTTATCTACAGCGAATATTTCCCTTGCGGCTGGCTGTTCTACGTAGACTATTTTGACTACTCTGAGAGTGGGAAATTTCAACACATGGTGTAAGATCGAAGGCACCGCTCTCATATTGTGAACCCACAACCTTCCAAACAAGGTGTTGTACCTCATATTCCCTTCGATCAAATAGAACTTTGCTTCTTGGGTGGTCCCGATAGTGTTTACTGGTAAAGTTATCTCACCTTCCATTGTCTCACACACCATGTTGAATCCATTCAATACTCGGACCGCTGGTACAATTTGATCTTGTAATCCTAGTTGCTCTACTACTATCGATATGATGATGTTGGCTGAATTACCTGGATCAATCAACATATTGATTCGATATTTATGGATAAGTATAGATATTACTACTGCATCTTTGTGAGGATATGCGATGCCCTCGGCATCTTCATTGTTGAATAATATAGCTCATTCTAGGAAGTAATCTCCGGTGCATTTTCTCTCGTGATAGAAACTTTGGTGCATTTTATCATCAGCTCTTGAGGGACATCAAATCCCCTAATGATTATGTTGATTACATGCTGAGACTCTTCTAGTTTTACCTATTTGTTGGCATCCCTATTTTTGAAGTGGTTTTGGCTCGCTTGGTTAGGAATTCTGGAATCTGCCCATTGTTGAACAGTCGAGAAACTTCTTCTCTTAATTGTCATCAGTCTTCGGTCTTATGATCGTAGGTACCATGGTACTTACACATCAAATTAGGATCTTTATGGGCAGGATCGGACTAGAACGGTCAGGGCCACTTAGTCTCTTTGTTATGCCCTATGGATGATATTATGCTCGTAGCGTCTACTTTGAAATTATACTCTGATAATCTTAGTGCCTCCCTAATCTCGAGAGACATGTCAAACCCGCTCTTGCTCATCAATCCTCGGCCACTCGGTCCCCGATCATTTCTCTTCTCATCCCTAGTCAGGTGGCGCCCGGGTCCACTTTCCCTTCGATCCGTGTTGTATGGCTGATATCATTCTTGGATAGGCCTTGGCTCCTAATCTATTGTTCTCTTAAACATGTCAGTGGTCCTGATTTGGTAAACAGATCCCAAAGGGGCCCCGAGTTGGTCATCTTCGATATTTGATTGATATCTATTGTGGATGTTGGATTATGTGACTATTGGGTACTCCACCAAGTTTTGCTTTAGCTGTTGGGAAGCCACATAACTTTTGGGGTTAAGCCCTTGAGTAAATGCCTGAACGGCCCAATCATCTGCAACCGATGGCAGATCCATCCGTTCCATTTGGAACCTCGACACAAACACCTTGAGAATCTAGTTATCCCTCTATTTGACCTTGATGGCTCCGGCATAGGACTTCATGAAAGAATCTTCAAGCATAGTAAACAAGCTGATAGAACTTGGAGGAAAGTTGTGATACCATATCATTGCTCCTTTGGACAACGTTTTCCCAAATTTTTTCAGCAATTTCCAAATCATTCCCTTTTATCGCGTATGTATAGGAGTTTACATGCTCTTGGACCCGTGGTCCCATTATACTTGGGGATGTTGGGCAGTTAAAACCTCTTCAGGGTCGACTTCGGTGCCATGGGGGGGGGACGGCTTCTGAATAAACTTTTGGGAGTCTTGTCCCTTCAATATCGGAGGTGCTCCCTGGATATGATCGGCCCCAAAATTGTACGTCTCCACCTTCTTGTCGTTGGCCTCAATATTTTTCTCACGTGACTCCACCCGTTTCGAGCATCTTCATCACCTTGGAAGTTTCCCTGGACCTGAATTCACTTGGTTCCGCAACAACTTGTTCATCCCTCCGAGTATTTTCTTGGGACTGCTCGGGTCCGACCATGTTAGTAGCGTGGCTTTGGTTCTTCAGGTGCTCTATCGTCGTTTGCTAAGCTTGTAACATTTCAAAAATCAACTGCAGGCTTTTCCCATCACCTTCACCTTCAGGCGCCTCTAGAGTCGCTGGCAGGGGTCCTCTGCAAATGCTATTTTCGGGATCAGTCGGTAGATTGATGTTAATAGTCGCCTGCGAGTTAGCACCGACCATGTCGGCAGCTGGGACATAATTGGGATCGACAAGAGGCACATCATTGCTATGCATCACATTATTATTCTCACCATGATGGTATGACTCAGCGTTAATGTTTCAAGTGAGCAGACTAAGTATTTGACATCCTTAGGCTAACCTGGAATCAAAACTTCAAAGAACAAGCGTAAATAAGGTGTGTTATAGAGATTCGTATCAAATTACCACTATTATTCTTAGCCTCATAGTGGGCGCCAAACTGTTTATCCTCAAAATAAGTAGCAACTAAATGTATACGTGGTTTAAAGGATATGTGATTTAATTCAATACAAATAATATAGAACAATAGGTAAATAAGTTAAAGATAAAATAAATAATCAAACCTGATCTTAGGTTGAACAGTGTAATTTGTCATCGATCAGACCCCCCATACAAGCTCGATCGTGAATAAAGAAGAGAACAAATGAAGAATACTTTGAACAATAGCTAGAAGACAAAAATAAATTTTTATTGCTTTGATTTGCGTGTTATAATGTGTCAAAATAAAAGAAGCCTTTCCCTTTATATAGTGGGAGAATTTTAGTCATAGTACAAGTCTAAATAAGGTAAAAATCTTTTTTTCGGTAAATGTTATTTCACAGATGATATCAGATGGTATTCGCACTGTAATATCCGTTTGAGGGCGAATATTAAGGCCCCCTATTCATCATGCATACGCGTTCTCCGCATTTTTCGAGGTTCAGAAATTATATTTGATCTAGGTCTGCTATTTTACCGTGCCCTCTCAAATACATCGGTCATTCCTCCCGGGTTTCGATACGAGGGGTCCTTGGGCCTCGATTAAAATCATGTCAAGCCCTGCTTCCTCTTTGTTTCCTTATCAAGGAATCGGGAAAAACTCTTCTCCCGATTTTATCCGTACAGAAGCACAATTAATTCGAATTTGTGTTATGACTCATTAAAGAAAAAATGTTTTTTATTGGAATTTTTTCATTCTCTGTGCTAGAACCGAAACCTTTGATCGAGAGCGAGGAACCTATCAATTTCAACCTTGATAGTTGATAGTATGTGAATTTGACTTGGTTAAACTTACTTTTTTTTTTCCTTCATTCTTTTTTCTAAAGAGGAAAATGTGCCTAGCTGGCTTTGATTTTCTAGTAGGATGGAGGGCAGAGTTTTATACAACCTCGAATTGTTAGTATCTTAATGCGCGTAATTAATTTATTCGAAGTTAATAGGCGGAATCAACTCAAAATGTTCAAATTAGTTGGTGTTGATAACCTCATTAATATTAACACCTTTGAAATTACATGTATTCCATGAGCATCAAATGATGTTATAAACTTGATTCTAAGTTTTCAAAAATATAACAAAAGAAAAGACCTTACATCATTTCACACTAAATATACAAATCATCTCCTTGATGATTAAATAAAGCATGATCAACAAAGTGAATTTCTTAATGTAGTTCATATATGTGTCTCAGTGTGTACGGACGTGCTTTACTTGGAATTTAGGTCAAACCAAATTTGGTACTTATCAACACCAACGGTATGTCACATGGGAGTATGTAATTAAAATCCTTACGTCTTGCTCAATCATTTCACATGTTTGTCTCCTTCTCGCGTATCTATTGGGGATTTTTCATATTTTTTTTATGGTTTTCAAATTAGTTTACGAGCATAAGTACTATATGATATTAGGAGTAATTTATTTGCACTTTAGTTATTTTAAATTAAAAAAAATATATATATATATATATATATATATATATATTTTTTTTTTTTTTTTGTTGAATCATTTCACATATCTATCTCTTTTTCACGTATCTATGGGTGATTTCTATTTCTTTTTCTCTTTTAAGATGGTGTTCGGATCGGTTTCTTCGGGCTTTGATTATTTCACCTCGCAGCACAAGTATCGAATAATTCTAGTCACCACTTCGACTATTTTTTCCCTTGCTAGGGTCCCCTGGCCTCTTTTCTATTAATGTACTTGTTCTATTTACTTATCTATCTATATGTATCATACTTAGAAAAATCTTGAAAAAAAAATAGAAAAGAAAATTAGTAAAAGAATTAAAAAGTGCAGTAGGATGGTCAATATTCATCAACTTTTAACTAGAAGTCCCGCGTTCCATTCTAGAAATAAAGAACCACTTCATATAAAAAGTTTTATCCTCTCCTTTTCCTTGATGAATTTAATTATGCGAATCTGAAAATAATCGAGCGGATAAATTTTGCTGTTAAATATCTAAATAAAAAGAAATAGAGAAGAAAAATGATTCGACAAAGGAAGCATGCAGCACTATATATATACGTGGTTGAGATGATAGATAAGACTACATTATAGCCAAAGCATGTGAATCCTAGAAATTTGTCATGCCAAATAAGACAAGGTTCAACCAGTAGCTCTCACTAATGAATAATTGAATTTATAGCTTTTGTTTATTGGCATACGTCAATTTTTTCCTTATCCAATGGCATTTTCTCCCCCATGTGATGCATTTACTCCTCAATTTCCTACATAAACAGACTCTTTTTCCCTCTGCAAATTAATTAGCTAAAATGAAAATTCACGGATAGATATATATGATAGAGATTGAAAACAATGTGAGTTAGCCCAATATTTGAGATGAAGTTGAAAGAAGTATTTGAAATTGAAATTGAAAAAAAAAACATGTAGAAATTGTTTCATTTGTATTTGGATGTGAATTTCATTTGAAAAAATATTGTGAAAATTGAAGAGTTGTGAGTGGAAGTTAGACGACAACAACAATTTAGTATAAAACTGCAAGTGGAGTTTGAGGATGGTAGGATTATTAAGCCTTACCCTAGAAAATTGTTTCCGAAAGATCCTCGGAGTGAGTGGAAGTTAGAGATCGCAAATATTAGTTTAGCCGTAGAAAAGGCCGGTCTGTTACACAAAACAGTCCAAGGGGTTTCGTCGGTGAAGGGTCGCATCCTCAAGGGGTGTGGTTTAGACAGTCTACCCTAATACAAGCATTTAGTGATTGTTTCCATAGTTCGAACTTGTGACTTATATTATAGCTCACACGAAGATAATTTTATTATTGTTCTAAAGCTCCCCTTAGTTAGTTTGACCATAATACTTGTAAACATTGAACTTTAAACTATATTTCTTCTACTATGATTTCCAGGTTGTTGAATTGATAGGTGAGGGTGAAGATCGTGGTTATGTTCATCTTTTGAGCTACAAACATCTGCAACGACTTACATTATTTTAAAGAGCAAACTTTTCCAAATTGGAATAAAACAGAAAGTGACATTGTGTAAGACATATAGAACCCACTTTGACTAACACATATAATTGATAACATTACCTCTACCCAAGGAAACAAGAACACCCCTTCATTAATACATCATTAATTTTTATCTTGTTGTAGAGGGGTGAAGTACACAAATTTAATTTTTATTCGTCGTTGAGCGATGTTTTTAACTTTTGACCTTGAAGATCTATCCACGAGGCAAACGGAGGTTAAAAAATTAAAACTAAAGCCTACCCAATGAAGTATCATATTTTTGCAATTTTTTGGCTTTAATATTACCATTATTTAAGTGAGATTAGAGAAACCCAACAACTCAAACTGTCTATAATAACAACCTGGCCCATTTGGAAATTATTACAGATTTAACATGTTAAACCAAGGTCATTAAACTTAATGGGTGTTTGGATTCGGTGTTGGATACCTACTTTGAGTCCGATTGAATTTGAATTCGCATCGCATAAGGCTTATTTAAGACGGAAGCATTTTCTAACAAAATAAACTTCACTCTCATAATTTAAACTCGAGACCTTTAATTAAAAGTGAAAGGATCGATATGAGATCATAATGAACCTTGTCTTTGACATACTCATATATATACCAAATAAACTTTTGAGTATAGTTGGTTTCATTGAGGACCATTTTAGTACATGGAGCATGCTCCCAAACTATAATGGAACCTTTCCACTCCACAAAATAATTTCCACTTTAATGCCACCTCTTAGGGATACTCCCTCGTACAATTGAAATTAAAAAATCCAAATTCACTATTTTCAATTCATACTATACATATAAATTATTATTGTTTTCAAAAATATATAATTACTAAATTAACTTGAATGAAGAAAAGTTGATACAAAGACATCAAGTAATTGACCCCAACTAATTTAAGAATAGAGTTTGGTATATACACATACTAAGTTTGAATCCGTCGTATTCATAACAAAATAATGGATGTAAGAACGCTTCTAAGTAAACTTAAAAATGGTATTCCGGTACACTAAGCTTCCGTTATGCTCAGGATTCGAGAAAGAGGCGAACCACAATGATCTATTATACACGGTTTTACCTTGCATTTCTGCAAGATGTTGTTTCCACGGCTTTTAAATAACTGAGTAAATTTAAAATCATAAATTCATCAATTAAGATCTATACTCTTTTTAAAAGGACGATTTTTTGGGGTTTTGTCGGTACTCAACATTCAATGGTCCAAATATCTAGATTCGCACCGTGTAAGGATCATTATAAGGGAAGCGCTTATTTTTCTATTTTCGCGAGGATGTGAGCTCCAAATTTTGGTTAAAAGTGAGAAGGGTATCATCCATTTCAGCATACTCTTTCGTGGTGAATAGTGATTGTTTGGCCATCAAATTAGGTAAATACTTATCTGCACCGGATATTTGTACCAAACCAAGCAATTTAACTATAGCCGTGAAAAATTGAAGTGTATCATTTGTAGCCAAAAAAAAAATTAAAGTAGAAATACATTTCACTTTATATATATATATATATATCAGACGAATTTTTATCATCAAACTGTCCCATTTGGACCAAATTGGGGTTCCTTAAATAAACAGAAACAGCTATACCATGCTATTTTTTTTTAGGACCAGACTAATAGAAACTCTTCTTCTTGAAGCAAACCCACAGTATACCTAAGATACTCATCAAATTGAGGACCCAACTACCACATCTACCAACTTAACTAACCTCATTATCTTTTTGGCATCGCAAAGGAATAGTATTCAACCACATAATATGGATTAAAATATCGGTGTCAACTGTCAAATGGACAGATTGGATCGATTTTGGACGGATCAAAATAGGTTGAGTCAATAAATGAGTGGATCAATGACCCGTATAAAAGTTACATGGGCAGAGATAGACTAAGGTTAAGAAAGGCTAAAAAAATTGGGTCATAACTCAACTCTTATCAAGATTGAATTAATATGTGATTTTTTCTTATAAATCATTTAATTACTAAATAATATTTTTTTCTTTTCTTATGGTTATATATAATATGTCAAATAAAAAGGAATTATTTTAAAGATATTTGACAAAGTTAATCATGGATGATGGATCAGTTTAGGCTATAATCAACCCAAATTTAGATGTGTTAGAGATGGGTGGGGTAAATATAGGTTGAATTCAATAAATGAACCGCTTAACGACCAGCCCAACCTTGGGCAAAGTCACATTTCTCTAGGCCAATTTTGACACCTCTAGATTAAAAGCACACAAGAAACCTTAATAATATGCCCTGAAAAGTCCCAGGGAGTTGTCATATACATGTATTATAAGACCTACAATTTTCTTGATCATCTCATTCTCAATTCAAAAAATTAGAATTTAAATTAATGTCCTCTCATTCATTCCACCTAAATTGCACATTCAACAAAATGACACGTGATATTTGTATGATGATAGAGTTTTATCGTAAGGTAATTAATCTAAATAGAATGTAGATTCTGAATATACATAGATAACGTAAAAGTTTTTAAGATATTATGTCACTTAAAAGATGATTATAGCTAATCATCCTAATTGGTGCAAGCCTTGACCTGCTAAAATTTTGAACCGTTCTCCTCCGTCCTATTTAAAAAAATTTAAAATTTTCGCCCGCCCCGTCCCGCCCGACCCTGCCCCGTTTAGGTTCTCTTGTATTATTTTTTTCTAATTTGTAATATTATGTTTATATATACTATATGAGCAGATCCCATCTTCATAATCATGCATTATTAAAAAAAAAGTTTATCTACGTATGATTTGTTGTACTCACTTATAGCTACAGACTTAATTTTTTGTCATTGCAAAGCCTTTTAATTTTGTAAATGGGACACTTCCAACCTAAGTTGACGTGACAAGAAATTAACTCTACCAACTACCCATCGTTCATCTTTTAAATATACTACTACAAGTAAACTTTTTTTAAAAAAATGGTATCGTGCAAAAACCAATTAATATGACTGGAAATCATAAGCATTTTTAACGAAATACTTAAAAAGCTAAGTGAAACGATGAATCTTGAGGATATATTTTACATATATGAAAACACAAATTGGTTTAAGTGCACAACTACAGCGATCTCCCTAAGATACTTTCCCAACAATTTAAATATTCTACTCCCATGAATATTGTTCTAACAATTTGATCTATCCTGGCCTTCCCTATTAAATTTTTTCAAAAATAACAATTTGACCTGCCCGCTCCGCCCCGCCCCATTAAATTCTTTCCTTGCCCGACTCATTTAAAGTTATCCTACCCCGCCCTGGACCATCCTATCCCAATTGCCATCCCTACTGGGGGTTGGCAATATGACAATTAAAGATGACTAAACTGAGAGTTACCACTGTATGTAAAAATGGATATACTTTTTTTGGGGAGAAATTCAAAAATAGACAGATTTACAAGTGGTCATTCAAAAATAGTCATAGCTTTAAAAGTAATCGAAATTTAATCATTTTTCATGTAAAGATAAATCTGAACGAAAACACTTTCAAAATCCAAAAAAATACTCCAGCATAATAAATTGGAGTTCAAGTATATTATATTGAAACTCTAGTCTAATATACTGGAGTTCCCATATAACATATAGATCCAAGATAATATACTGAAATTTAGAGCACAGATGCTCCAGTGCTCCAGTATATTATACTGAAGCCAACAAAATATACTGATCCAGCATAATATGCTGTAGTTCATACATAAGTGTACGAACTCCAGTATATTATGCTGGACCGAAGCAAAATAGTGGCTATTTTTTATTGACTTGGTAAATGCCGTCCAAAAACTAACTAGCCCGTGCTATTTTTACCTTTTTTGGCGGCCCAATACACTAATCTCCCACTATGCGCAAAGTCCGGAAAAAAATCAAACCACAAAAATCTATTATATGCAATCTTACCCAGCATATCTGCAAGAGATGTTTCCACAGCTTAAACCAGTAACCTTCAAATCACGCGGCAACAACTTACTAGTTACACTAAGATGGATATGTGAAAGAAAAATATGTTTTTTTTTTTAACATACATATAAGAACTGTACGTGCTTGTCTAACCTCATAAGCTCGTACCATTCGATGTGGACCGACATTTTATTTTCATTTGCGTTGAATTTTCAATGAGACTATCAACGATTAAAACAGTTCTTCAGTTTTTGCTAATCAACGGCCGAATCGTTTGCAAACACACTTCCAAATTTTTTAGCCAAACGCCAAAAAATGACAAGAATATAAGGTCTGCTTAACCAACTACGGATACAGGTAAGTCATACAACGTAGCAAAATAATAGGGGACCACCAAAGTATATAAAGAACTCTGGCATAAAGGTTGTCTATTCTGCAAAGATGATAATTAACCTAAACACGAATAAAGGCATATCATCTACTAATATCTTGCTTAGGGAGAGAATTGAGGAATAACACGGATACAGCTCAAACTACAATCAGAAGTTTTAGGCTGCATAATTCTGATGTTAACAATTAACAGAGCCGCATGAGATGGTAGTACCTTTATTGGAAACTAATATCGATACTGAGGTTGACGAGGGTACTGGTAAAGAGAGCTTGCTGCAGATGAAGGGTACTCAGGAAGCACACTTCTAGTACTGTACTCTGTAGATATACCACCATGACGGTAAACTGATCGCAAACCCACAGGAGGGGGGTCATACTCGGGCTCTGAGCGCGCCAAGTTCACAGGATCACGGTATGACACACGCTCACGATGTGACACGTAGGGATCATTGACCCCAATATCATCCCGGAGTCTAGTTTCCAAACTCAGTGGCTGATGATATTCACGACGCTCTGGGAACCCATCCTGTCTGTAATAATCACGTGGCTCTACTACTGCCTGTCTTCTGTAAACATCAGGATTGCCTAGCACTGTGTCACGTGGCTCTACTACTGCCTGCCTTCTGTAAACATCAGGATTGCCTAGCACTGTGTCACGTGGCTCTACTACTGCCTGTCTTCTGTAAACATCAGGATTGCCTAGCACTGTGTCCCGCCTATAAGTATCAGGGAGTTCCACCAATCGGCTCTGCCTATAAGTATCATCATGCTGTATCACTGTGTCCCGTCTGTAAGGATCTGTTCTCAAAGTCCTACTATATGCATAAGATTGAACAGGAGCAGCAGGTGGTAAAGGTTGAAGCGGGGCTAATGGCACCAATGGAGATGTAACTAAATCCCTTTCATGAAAACGGGGACGTTCATGGTATACACGCTCTTCAACCCGCTCACGGTACCCACGCTCTTCAGCCCGCTCACGGTACCCACGCTCTTCAACCCGCTCGGGTCGTCGAGCACGTTCAGCCCGTCTTCTGCCATCCCGACCCCGCCTCTTAACTCTGTCTCGCTTGGATTTCGCAGGGGTCTCAAATTCAAGCCGTGTGCCTTTGGACCTGGAACCTTTGCTTGCAGCAGTGAAAAGCTTACACAAGTCCTTCACCTAGCAATTAGCAACAAATATGCAAACAAATTGTAGGTGCCGAGACTCGCAAGAAAACTGAAGACTGACAACAGTTAAGAATAGAACTTAACCTGAGATATCCATTAAACACAAACAAGATGGATCGAGTACCTGTTCAGAGGACAATATGCAATCAAACTTTGACCTTGTGAAATAGTTCTTCTTAATCGCTTGCCTGAACGTTTCCTCTGCTAGTGGTAAGCAATCCTCAAGAACAGAAAAGCGAACCTGAAATCAATTTCCAAAAAAACTTAACACAAAATGTTCAAGTGACAGAATTCGTCAAACAAACCAAGACCCTAGGTTTCACACAGTACAACAGACTCTCATAATTCCTCCAAGGGAAGTAGGTTTCTACATTTACAAACTCATGTTGCACGGCCTCCTAAAGCCCAGGGCCACCAGCCACAAACAGACCTCTGGCAGACAAGCACACAGGAACATGAAGGAACTCCTCACACATAAAGATAGGCACTCAAGATAAAATATTGTTCAAGAAAAACTCTCATAAGAGGAAACCTTTCCAGAACTGGCATAGGAAAGACTAGGAGTCACAGTAATTATCCTATCGTTTGCCCATTAATGAAAGAATTATGAAGCAAGCGTTAACTCTATGAAAACTAAAATAACTTCATAAGTCTCTTTTTTATGCACTCTGACCATGATGAGATTCAATATCTAAAATAATTGCTTTCTACCTATGTCTCCACCAAGCCAAACCCTCCTCACATTCATCTGATGAATTGCTCAACATCGATTTGAAGATAAGACAGAAGATTTGTCTTCTTTATTGAGGTGGGGATAAAGAAAATGGAAGATCTGCCTTGTGTTAATCACTATAAACTTATTTTGGTATGTAGTAGGGTTCCCAAGAAAGAATCTTCAGTGTAGAATTCGCCATAACATTGGCATATCAGTCTCATTTAAAATCTTCCAAGATACTCAGAAACACATAAAACCATATAATGGCAAGTAAGCGTTCAATTCGGTACAATTTATACCTTTTGCAACCACTAAAGAGTTAAGACTGTGATTTACAAGCACTAGACCTTAAGCTCAAAGACCTAAAATGTGCCTAGGTAATCAAGATCCTATGCACAAATTAGACTTTTGGATCCCTAACTAGGAAAAGACAACAAAAACCTCAGTAATACCTCATTTGCATTTGGTTAACAAGGAAATAAAAAAACTTAATTGTAGACAATACCAACACACATCAAACATGAATTAATAGCAGGATCACATCAAAAAAAAAGCAAGATTTCTTATTTAGAAATTTCCATCAGAAAAATAGCAAGTTGTAACTTCCCCATAACCAAGACCCAGAAAATAAGACGCCCATACTGTCCTTATGGTAAAATATAGACAATTGGGCGAAATCCCCTAATACCAATTCTGAAGGAAACACTAAATTTGAAGCAACCAACCACTCATCGAAAACGTGAAGAGAAGTGATCTATATGCAACTTCGCAACATTTCTAAGCATACAAACAAGTGGTAGGTGTATGCATGCTAGAGCACCAGATTACTGATGTAGATACTTGACAATTATTACAAGGCATCGCACAACACTGATCCTCAGCCTAAAGAGCTATAGAGAGGTAACATTTTTTTAAAATCAGTATCACAGTGCTGTCATTCTCTATGATTGGCAGAAGGAAACAGGAAAAAGGAGAATGGTGCAAAATCCTGACATCAGACACAAATATATACAAGGGAAATCAAAACAATATTTGTCAAACCAATCATGCCTCAAAGGTTTCTTCGCACCAAACATGTCATTACCTTGTGGATCAAATTAGGAAACAATTATGCTATATCTATCTAACTTAAGCAAAACAAAAGGCAAATCTTTTTATATCTAGTGTTTGGAGCATGAGGCATAGTAGCCGTTGTTGTTGCAATGTTTGGAGCATGAAATTAAGGCTACAATTGGAGCAGTAAATAATTTATGATAGGAATACCTTGACATACATCAAATCATATACAACAAAAATTGTGAATTTTTACCTACATTTGGACCTATCTTTAGGGTTCACGCGCCTCTCAAGCAAGCTTAAGACGCCACTGCTTAAATAAGGCTTATGTACATGAAGATGGATAAAATTGACTTAAAATATTTAACGTCACTAATCAAGCCCCTCCGAAAAGAACATGTGTTTGAAGTTAAAAATATTGTGCGTTATATTGGGAGTGAGTAGTGACAAAGAGAAAAAGTTTTAATTCTACTCCTGAAGTGTCTTTTGAATTCTATAGTTGTACGTGAAGCTGCCTTTTTGAGTTTTGATACTTCACTAATAAACTTATAATCTGCATATATATCAAATGAATAGATTATAAAATTAGAACCTAGAGATATCTCTATCAAAGGAATAGAAGGATGGAACTCTATTTGGGGTCATCAGACTAAACCACAAGTACTTGATAACTGCTTTGGTTGTTATATGCGCCAACACACAATTGAACATAAAGAACAATACCTGACTTGAAAATTAGATACTGCATCCCCCTGCTTTATCTTTTCTGCCTTTCTGTTATATGAACATGCGTGTACATACACATAAAGATGGATCACCACCTGAATTTTAATTGCCTACTGGTTTTGTCTCCTAAGGTTAGGTACTACTAAAGTATAAATTATAGGCACTAGAAGTCTAGAACCAAATTAACTCTTGAACTAGAAGACTTGATGAACTTATTTATTGTTTTCTAGGGTTTGTTTGCCTCAAACAAACGTATTATACTCCGAACAAGGAGAAAATGATGAGACTAAATCATTTTTCACCAGCAACCCTATTTTTTTATTTTTTGAGAAAGGGTAACACAAACCAGTAACCTTATTCTAATATGACTATATGAGTAGTTTATCACAACCATTTTCATCATTTAATACTCAAAACCATCACTAAAACAATTCTCACGTGCTCAAGCGCTCACCATTACCAGATATCAAGTACTTTTACACCCATTCAACGACAGGACCATGAGATGGTCTAAATTATACCACACATCCTAAATGGACAAATTAGACTTGGTTCCCAAATGGAAAAACTACAGACTTTTAAACCGTTCAAATTCAACTTCTCACCTATCCTTTCTTGGCTATGCCCATTATGACATACGCTTACCTCTAAGGAACACTATTGAAAAAACAATTTCAAATATAAGAGTAGAAGTTGTAATGCTTTCCGGACATTGTATTCTCCAATTTATTTTGGATAATACAAAATCTATACAGAATTTTACCTGCTACCAACAATCTTACAGGAATACCCATCTTCTATTTAGTTTCCTTTTCTTTAGATGGGAGGCTGACTTGTTTCCCGTGAAGGAAAAGACTTTACCTGGATGTTTCTTTCAGCAGCCAATTCAATGGATTTAATTATTCTAAGGACATTTAAAAAGCACTTCTAATGACGGAATGAATGTACTCCCAAATACAAAGTCAATCATTTAAACCATAACAAGAAAACTGAATCGCACCTAATAATGGAAAGTCCTTAACCTCAAAGGACAAGAAAGTAATTTTTTTTTCATTTTCTTAATTGGTAACTTCTTATTTTCTAAAGATCTTCTCTGATATTTTTGTTCTTTCCTGGTTATCTACAATCTACACACCTCAGTAGAGCGAAAAATATAAAGTTACAACTTACAAGAATTTACTAGTTGATTTATATAAATGGTCACCTGAAAGATTGTTCTCGAAATCAATCACCTCCATAATCAGTGATCAGCACACATGTACGCCCAGAACTATACTTTGAAAGTGCGGTGGTCTTGGTCCTATATTATAGGAGGCAAGTGGGCCGGTCCTAGACAGACTAAAACTTTAGAATGGACAGCCCGGGCAATCCACAACCCCTAACTTTTATAGTGGGTCAATTAGGGGCCGGTCAGGCAACAGGCTATTTGTTTTTGTCTTTCTTATATTTTTTCTACTTCCTACTTTCTCTTTCGGTTTTCTACTTTAGTCTTTACAAATAGAATGTCGTTTTAAATATAGCTTATATTACTATCTTCTGTAGTGTGGTCTTAAAACGTGTCATTATGTCTAAGCATAATATAGAAAGCTTAAAATCAAAGCGTTCTCAAATATGAAAAATCTAAAAATGGAGCAAATGAAAAAATAAAATAATGTATATGTAATGCAACAAAAGTAAATAAACATTAGAAAAATTATATGGATTACAAGATGTGTAACTATAATTAAGGAAAACTATGTCAATC
The DNA here is from genome assembly GCA_032618575.1 of Nicotiana noctiflora. Lineage (NCBI taxonomy): Eukaryota > Viridiplantae > Streptophyta > Magnoliopsida > Solanales > Solanaceae > Nicotiana > Nicotiana noctiflora. Next base: position 94,898 of record JASVEL010010008.1, read on the forward strand.
AGGTTTTAATACCATTATAAATCTTTGCTCTAGATACAAAGGTGCAACTTAACTTTTCAAGTGGCCTTCAATAGTAGTTATCAATAAGCAAAAAGGTTTAAACTAGTAATCAAAGAAAAAGTAGTTTGACTCCCCAAATAGTAACAATATCATATGAAGTGAATCAAAGGAGTTGTATACAACTTTTTTAGCTAAAATTATTATTTATTAACATCGGTTAAAGAAAAAGCCAATACGAATAACATGCACGCCTTAGCGTCATGGTGCCTCCACTAATACATCACTTAAGCAAGGCAAAGTACATGACTTGAGCTTCCCAAATGCCAATGCTGTAGCATTGGTGTGCCCTAACCAAGCCCCTTTGTAACACAATATATATGACAAAACAATACCGATCACATTGAAAACACGTTTTAAATTCATAATTCAAATGAAAAGCGGCAACTTGTTTTGGATAATTGTGGTGTCCCCAGCTTGAGCGTAGATTGACTAATTCCACGAAGTACTGCTACATCCCACTAGCACAAGTACCAAATAACTCTGTCCACTAAAGCTTGGACCAGTGTCATCAAAAGCGAAGAGCGCAAAAAAGCTCTAAGGTTTGTTGGGGCTTTAAAGCGCAAAGCGCAACTAAAGCATGGGCTTTAATGAAAAAAAGCGCAACTGGAGAAAAAGTCAAAATATGGATATGTAGTCCAAGACTAATAATTATAAGCACTAAAAGTAAATATATGGATAAAGAAATCGAATGTTTTTATGATAAAGCGAAATATCAATTATTTAATATAGCATTTTCAGGATTACACTCATTGGCATGGAAAATTATGTCTTAGCCTTGATGCGGCACTAAAGCGCCCATAAAGAGAGGCAAAGCGCTCAAAATGTTTTGAGCCTTGCTTCAGGGCTTAAGCACGCCTTTGACAACACTGGCTTGGACAGATGGAAAAAATCACCTAATTTTTTTCCCTTTGCTGGAATTTAAACCCAACGTCCTCAATCCACTTCCTTGGCCACTAGACCACACCTTTGGGTGCCAAATGAAAAGCCACAATTTTAAGCATCTAATTTAGATCTCTTATAAGTTCACATTCCTCGACACTAACACACTCCTTCATTGGTTACCAAGCAAGTGATACATCTTTGCCAACTCTAACGTTCTTTTATAATCGAGAAAATCCCAAGGGCTAAAGACACGCAATTCGAATGTTGACAGATGATCGGCCCACCCATATAATCTTCTCCACTTAAATACCAAGTTATGTCTAACCCGGGTTCGAACCTATGATGTGTGCCTAACCCACACATCAAAAGCTACGCTCTTACCACTAGACCAAAGTCCTACGGTAGGTCTATTTATTGTTTAGTCCTACCTTTTTTACAAGGGAGCTCCTTGACACCTACATTAAAGCGGCCCCTTACAAAAGTGAAGTGCCCAACCCTAGTCACACATTCAAGCTTATAATTATGGGTTTTCATACTTCGATAAAAGCCAAATAAAATTTCCCGATCTTTGGTTGACTTCAAAGTTTGTACTTCGGTTCGGCCTTTTATTTTCTACAAATATAATCTAACAAAGCAAATAACAAATTAATACATAATATCTATATCATATACGCACTCAATACCAATTTATGTAATGCATATTTGTTTCTAATTTGTCTCAAAAAGTATGACGTATTTATATATGTAAAAATAGTTTTGCTTTAAACTTCTCGTTTTACTATTAGTGAGATAATTTATAACCTTGAAAGTACCTAGGACTTGTTTTAGACTACGATATTTAAAACTTCTTTCTTAAACACTATGCCCAATCAAACATAACATAATTGGGACGAAGTGAGTAATAACTTTTTGAGAAAATATAAATTGATAATTGTATAAAACTACTTGCATTATATATGTTAAGTAAATCAATAAATTCTATTATTACCTTATTTAAAAAGAATATGATTATTTGAATTTACACATATAATAAATTATTATGAAGTTACATTATTTTTTCATCCCTTTCAAGCCCAAATTGATGGAAAAACTTGAACCAAACATAATTTATTTCGGTTCTATTTTGTTTCTAGAAACCCAAAAATCAAAAAGCCAAACCAACATTTGATAAAATTGAACCGCCCCGACGAATGAACACCCTACAAACACCTTACTTAAAACATCAAGCTTAAATGTGCTTAAACATGCATTTAACAAAACTTCATACTATCCTCTAAATGGTACTTCTCTCTTAAGTCCTCAACTAGAAATATTCTCCATACCCAAAAAAATACGAAGAGAAGCAATTGAAGGTTAGAAGGCATTGATAGCACAACTAGCTAACCTGAGAAGGAAATTGAGACTTGAAAGCCTTGGGTGCAATGTTATAGCCACCACGTTCTGCAGCTTTGTAGATCCCATACATCAACTTCAAATCAACATCGTAAAGGAAAAGCCTCATCCCTTTATAAATTTTTTCCACCGTCTCTTTCTTGCTTGCCGGCAACCCTAGAACCTTATAACGATAACAATCCTTCTTTGTCTCGGAGTTGCACATGAAGATCATACCCATGCCCTTAGCCTTCTTCTTTGAGGACAACTTCTTGTGTGACGACTCGGGCTCGTCTTTGCCTTGAGGGGCCACTCTAGACTTAACTCCGGAGGCATCTTTCTTAGAGCTTTGCTCATCATCATTTGACTCCAATTTTCCCAAGTCCTTCCCAACCTTACCGTTAGAGGCTATTTTCTTCATAACTTGCTTATTTTCACCTTTCTCTTGGGGGCTTCCATTTGCCTTTCTCTTTCTATTATTTCTTCTCTTCATTTTTTTAGCTTTTTGCTTCAAACTTCCTTCTATTTTCTCTTTATTCTCTTCATTTGCATTTGTTTCATCTTCTTGTTTTGGCATGTCATCTTCCTGGTTATCCATGTCTACACCAGCAGCATCTCCTACTTGCTTATCGTCTATGTTCTGTTCACCATCTTCCTGTTCTATGGTATTTTCTTGGTTATTACCTTCATCATTACTAATAGCATCTTCTTCTTCTTCCTTATCAGAACCACATTTTTCATCTCCTCCTGCAAAAACTTCATTTTCTTTATTATCTTCATCTTCTTCCATAGCATGTTCTCCCTCTAAAGTTTCAGTTTCAGCACCATCATTTTCTTCTTCTTCCATAGCATGTTCTCCCTCTAAAGTTTCAGTTTCAGCTCCATCATTTTCTTCTTCTTCAATAGCATGTTCTCCCTCTAAAGTTTCAGTTTCAGCTCCATCATTTTCTTCTTCTTCTTCTACAAGAGTAATCGTTGTTTCTTCAGTTACTGCAGTGGAAGTTACTGCTGTTTCCACTGAAATCTCAACCGAGCCTCCAGTTTCTATGTGGTTTTCCACCTCATTGGAGTCAAGTGCCATATCAGCTTCAGAAGCAACTGCAGCATCTGCTTTGGACACTGATTTTTTAGTTGAAGCATTGGCCTTGCCTTTTGCACGCACCATCACGAACCTATGTATCTCCGAATCAAAGGGTGTTAAAAATTGCAAATGAGAAGCAGCTAGTAATACCGATTTATATTAGACGAACCTATTGAAGAATTGCCAAATTTCTCTTATCCATAAGAAATTAAAATCAGACGCAAAAAATAATAAGGAATTTAAACTCTAAAGTTCAGAAAATTTACCCAAAAAACCCCTACCAAGCGATGAAGTAAAGCGGTTTTAGTTGGACCCTGTCCGTACCCCTAATATATACAAATGAGCAAACAACTGCAAGTTACATCAACATCTGCATGTCACTCCGATACTAGTTGGAGTCTGCCTAAAAGAATCATAAAAATGATAATTATGAAAAGAGCACAGCGAGATCGCCTTAACAAAAGCTCGATTTATCCACAAATACATTTATAAAGTTGCTGAATTATTACTTTTTTATCACTCGATTTATGATAAACAATAGTGAGATTCGTACAGCCCTAACTATATTATAATAGACGCTTAATAGTTGTTGATGAAAAAAAACTGCGAGCTCCGAGCAACAAAAGCTCAATTTAGAAAAAATTAATGAATGTTTTTTCATTATGATAAATTATAGTGAGATTCATAAACACTAACTAGCGTCGAATTGAGGCTTAATAGTTGTTACTGTTGATGGGGGAAAAAGGTGAAAAGCGTGTAATTCATCAATCTCGTGCTCATCGAACTTATCTTTTTAAAAAAATTAAACAGATAAAAAACCCTAATATTAAAGATCAAAGACGTAAAAACGGAAAAAAGAATTGCGGAATTAGATAAATCTAGCGGAAACAGAAGGATAAATACACTCACCTGTAGATTAACGTCGATTGACGGAGAAGGATAAATACAGAAGGATAAATCTAGCGGAAACAGAAGGATAAATACACTCACCTGTAGATTAATGTCGATTGACGGAGAAAACAAATATCCTCTCTCGGCTAGGGTTGAAGTGAAACCCCTTTACGTTTCTATATTTATGGTGTAAAAAGGACGAAATGTAGAGAGGACGGTGATGAATGTGAGATCGAATCTGAGTCGTTGGATTTCTGAGATAAAAATTGAGAAATCCTTTTTTTTTTTTTTCGAAGCATTTGCTGGCTTCACCTTTTAAGTGTTTTACGTCATATCCAACTTTTAACTCATTTTTGTATCCAAAATAGTGATTTTCCATTTGGAGGATAACTTACTTCCATCGTTATTTTTTTCTCTAAACTTTTCTCTCTTTCATTTCAATTTCATTTTTTAATTTCAATCAAACGAATTCCATCTTTTATTTTTATTAATTTATAATTTTCATAATCAAAATAAATTTATAAAATTTTAAATGATATAATTTGTAAGCAATTATTAATTTAATATATTTTTAATTGTCATGTATTTTCAATTTTAATAAATTTTCAATCTTCGCTTTTTAATTGTAGCAACATCTAATATTTTATATTCGCACCTTTTAATTTTTGAAACATCTAATATTTTATATTCGCACCTTTTAATTTTTGAAACATCTAATATTTTATATTTGCACCATTCATTTTTTTAGATAATTATATATTTTTTGTGCAATTATAACTTATAATAAAATTAACTTATAATTTTATATAAAAATAATAAATACTAAAAAATTAGTATATCAAAATTATTCACCAATATTATAAAAATATTACATAAACATAATTAAGTGTATATAAAAAGATAAAATAAAAGATTAAATACTAAAATAATAATAATAAGTGATGGATAGTAATGGGGAAGATGAATGGTGTACCCCATATTTGAGAGAACAATATTCATTCACCATTTTGGGGACAAAAATGAGGGAGGGTTGGAGTAAAATTTCGCCAAAAATTGCCCCCATTATGGGGGATGGGGATGGTGGCAAGGCTCGAGATGCCCTTAGGCCTCATTTGTTTGCACTTAATGGAGTCTGAATCTTAATTATTCACGTCTCAGATATTAAGTGTGTTTGTTCTAAAAGTTTGAATCGTAATTATTTATATCTTAATCATTAAGCGTGTTTGCTTTTGTTTTACTTCACACCCACTTAATAGGTCTAAATAGTTTTGTATAATTAAGAACTATAATAGATACTTAATTTTATTAAGATGTTATACGTATTCATTATTAACTACCGCCATCACCTACCATTATTAACTACCATGATGTCACCGCCACTACCGTACTTAACCACCACCACCACAATGTCACTGATCCGAACTTAGATCACACAAATATAACCTACTGGTAGAAAACAATGCCTCCACGCAACATCGTAAGGATCACACATCTGTAGATTACTTCGTAGGTTATAACCCACCTACTTAGCCTCAAATTGACGTCTCTCTATACTCTTTCACAGCCACCACTACTACACAATCACTTGATCATCTCGAGTCTGAACTCACCAACAAGGCATGAGAACCTAATTCATTCCACAGTTAAACAATATGAAAGATCCTCCAATACACTCATAACTCGAGACTATATGCCACATCAAGACAGAAATCAAGCACCCAATAGTCCTTTTTACATCTCAACCAAACTCTTCTCATCGCATTCAAGCCATCTTAACATATCCCATAGTCACATCATACTGCATCATATAGCCATTCAACCACTCATCGAGCCAAAAATTCCTCTAATAAGGATACTATCAGACTTATAAGTCCAAAGGCACGTGCTCACAACATCAAAATCTTCATGATCAAGATACAATCAAAACTCGGCCTCAAGTCCTCTAGACTGGTCCATCATCAACACAGTGAAATTACATCTTGCACCTTATCCATAGAATCGCAAGTCATCGATGTACGGCATATACTGAACACTCATACACGCATACGAATGTATGGAAGAAATTCAAAGAGTTACGCTTCAAGTTGAATCAATGTCACACCATAAGGAAAGAAATATGGGAAGTTTATCCTAAATGCCCAGTAGCCTCTCGAATATAGGTATGGTTGTCATAATATCGATTTGCAAGACTTTACTAGACACTTGCTCATGTCTAGTGGAACCTATGAACCTAGAGCTCTGACATCAACTTGTCACTGCCAAAATCCAACTAGTCATGATGGAACCTAACCCAACCCGCTAGGTAAGCTAATTAATAACTATCCAATTTAATGAGATTTATTAAGAAAAGAAATAATAATACAACTGCTTTTATATAAAAAAATTCCCAATAATTGGTAGTACAAATCATGAGCTTCTAAGATTTAGATTACATGACTGAACTGAAATAATTACTACAACTATTTGAAATGTAAATGAACATAATTCGAATCTAATGCTACCAAGGACTAGTGATATCCAAAATTGGAACGCATGTACATCTTCAAATCCAGCTCCCGCTGTAAGCAACAACATCGACATCCAATATCTGCTCGCAAGGTGCAGAAGTATAGTATGAGTATAACTGACCTCATTACTCAATAAGTAACAAACCTAACCTTGGGTTGAAAGTAGTGACGAGTTGGGACAAGGGTCGGAGTGCAATACCAATAACCGACAACAATTCATAATAACATAATAAAAGTGCTGAAAGAAACAACTTAGAGATAAAATGCTCAACTCGTTCACGTTTACGAAAAGTAGGCATTCTTTTCAAGTATAAATCCCAAATATTTCATTTAAAAACCCAAATTATATGAGTAAATTTAAAAACTGTGATTTTCCTAAAACCTTTCAACAATAATTAAAATGTTTCTTTTTTAGGTGTTATAAGAAAATATCTGTTTTAATATCATTGCATGCATGCTTGTTTATGGTACATATGTCTCTTATGTTTAGATAATTGGTATGCGATATATGCTGGAGTAACTAATACAGTTTTTTTTTTTTTTTGCCTTTCTTTTCCTTGCGCTGAGGGTCGATTGGAAACAACCTCTCTACCCTCTCAGGTAGAGGTAAGGCCTGTCTACATATTACCCTCCCCAGACCCCACCTTGTGGGAATATACTAGGTTGTTGTTGTTATTGTTGTTGTTATTGTTGTTGTTGTTGTTGTTATGTTATAAGGAAATACATCTCCATGCCTACATGTCAATATACAGGTGAAATCATGAATGTCACCAAAAACCAGGTAGTAGAAGGAAATGCATCTCTATGCATGTATACACATGTCAAATGTAATGCATCTCCGTGATGATCTCATGTACTCACACTCTCAAAGTACTCAATCTCAATGTCTCATACTTTCCACTCATCGCGCTCAATAATTCGACACACTCAATACTGAACATGGCAGATCCAACCCAAACATAATAACTCCAAGCAACTACGCTCACTAGGGGTGTGTAGACTCGGTAGGGGCTCCTTCAGTCCAAGAGCTATAATACATACGGACAACTCACGTGTTGTACGGATAACTCACGTGCTAGAGTATCAATATCTAGATCTGCACGAATAACTCATGTGCTATAGTATTAGTATCTAGATTAGCACGGACAACTCACGTGTTGCAAGGACAACTTACTTGCTATAATATCAATATCTAGCTTTGCATGGACAACTCACGTGCTGCACATACAATTCACCTGCTATAGTATCAATATCTTTACAATCAAACCCTCGGTCTCACTCTGAGTCATTAGTCTCTCGGGCTCAAATTACTCATGCTAAGTAGCCCAAGTCAATGACATGAGATGCGATAATATACAATAACAGACACTAAAATATGATATTTAATGATAAATACAACTGAGTACATATCTGCAATTAGACAAATAACTCAATAGCAAGGAATAACCATTATGGGTCGCAATAGATCAAGCATATAGCCTAAACATGATTTCTAGCATAAATTACAGCTCAAATGCTTTAACACATAGCGTGCAGTAATAATATTCAGAAAATGTAACTACAAAATTCTATGGAACCGACTAAATCACAATTTCTACGGTGCACGCCCACACGCTTGTCACCTAGCATACGCGTCACCTAAACATCAATCACAAAGCACGTAATTCGAGATTTCATACCCTCAACACCAAGTTAGAAGTGTTACCTACCTCGAATAAGCCAAATCTAATACCGATAAAGCAAAATGATGCTCCAAACCGCCATCCCGCATATACCGACGTCCGAACGGCTCGAAATTAGCCAAAGGCAACTCATATACATCAAATTGTTCTAAAGGAAATAAACACAATCAATAAAGGTCGAATATTTAATCAAAGCCCAAAAATCATCCCAAAAGTCCAACCCCGGACCGCACCTTAGAACCCGATAAAACTTACAAATTTTGATAACTCATTTAATTACGAGTCCAGCCATACTTATTTTATTCAAATCCGACTCCAAATCGGTGTTCAAAACTCAAGAATTCGCTCTAAGAAACTTTAGACAAAAACCTCCAACTTTCTATTTAAAATTCCTAATCCAAATGCCAAATCGAATATAGATTCACGAAGTATAACCAAAACCGAGTATAGAACACTTATCCCAATTTTTGTGATGAAATTGCCTCCAAAGTATGTGATAAAAATGGCAAACACTCAAACTTAAAGCATTCTGCCTAGTGTTTCCCGTATTTGCGAATAGTAGGTCGCACCTGCGACATTCGCTTTTGTAGAACAAAGTCACGCACCTGCGAGATAGCCTTGGCTACCAATGTCCGCTTCTGTGATGTACAAAATTATTTCTACGATCGCGCTTCTGCACAAGTAGAACTGCTTCTGCGAAGCCTCCCAGGTAGCCTTTTCCAAGTCGCTTATGCGACCAGCTTCACGCTTTCGCTAGCACGTACCTATGGTCCCTTTTATGTAGGTGGGAAGGCATCAGTAACCAAAAATTTCAACAACTTCAACAAGGCTCCAAACGATCTGAACCCCGTCCGAAACTAATCGGAGTCACGCGGGACCTCGTCCGAATATAGCAATAAGTTCTGTAACATAACACGGACCTACTCGAGGTCTCAAATCACATAAAAATATCGAAATTACAAATTTTACCTCGAACCGAACTTGTGAATTTTCAAACTTTCCAATTTACAAAACTCGTGACAAAATGTATCATATCAAACCGGAATGAACCCAAATTTTGCACACAAGTCCCAAATAACATAACAAAGCTATTCCAATTCCTGAAACCATAATCTGAATCTGATATCCTCAAAGTCAACTTCCGGTCAAACTTATAAACTATTCAAACATTTAAATTTTCCAACTCTCGCTATTTAGTGCTGGATCCTTCCAGAAATATCCAAATGCATATTCGGGCATACGCCTGAATCCAGAATCACCATCCGGACCTAAAGGAACCATTAAAACTTCTTTCTGAGGTCAACTTTATAAAAGTCAAACTTGGTCAACTCTTCCAACTTAAAGCTTCAACAATGAAATTCGTTTTTCCAAATCGATTCCGAATAACCTAAACTAAAACCAATGATTCACACAAGTCATACTACATCATACAAAGCTACTCATTCCCCCAAGTTATCGATCGAAGTGTAAATTTTTAAAACGACATGTCGGATCGTTACACTTTTTCGTTAGAAACTTTAGAAAACTAGATAAGAAATTGGATACAAAGTGAGATGTCTTTCTTCTACAAATATATGCCTATTTATAGGAGAATTCCTATGTGGCCATGGTGAGAACTTGCAAGAAAATATCATTGTATCATATGGCATTGATGAGAATTTGACATGGCAATTTGTCATGAAACTTTGGTAGAATTTGCCATAACTTTGTATCTCTTACCTTTGTGTAGTCTTTGATGAAGTTGTCACGAATGCATCCTTCTTTGACCTATATGTTCTTTATTTTTCTCTTTTTTCGTGTATTTTTTTTTCTGTAAGAATTTTTAGAAAACTGCAAGAATAGGATATAAATTGATCATGTTTTATATCTACAATGTTATATTTTTATATTAAAATATATAAATTATTTATATCCACCATGGATTTGGAAATGAGAATAGAGTAGATGATCATTTTGAAGCCGGACTCATGTGGTATTTGAGAGAAATAAATCCTCGAATAGACTAAAATGCTAAGAATTTCATGCCCGGATATATCAGATCCCGGGGCACCTCCAGGCCTAAAGGGCCCAGATTTGAAAAAATATTTTTAGTTGCCTTCAAATTGAGCACAACTCCAATATTGATTAGAAGATGCCGGATATTCTAAAATACGATGGAACATGGTATCCATAGGAATACATCACAACCTACACCACAACTATAAAGGAAAAGAATTTGGTTCCATGTGATATCAGATCAGTTTTGCAAAAGAAATTTGATGAAACCCTAACAAAGGGTGATTTAACATAGTATTCACTTTTACCTGAATACTTAATTGATTTCTTTTGAAATGCTTGCAAATTTTTCATTAAAGATCACGTTGGAGCGTGAAAAGTTCAAGTTAGGAAAGATGATATTTTCAGAATTATTCAAAGAGACTCAGAGTTGCTACGAGAGTTCGTGATCCGCTTCCAAAAGGATAGAATATTGTTACCGGCAGTACTAGATGAATGGGCAACAAAAGCATTTACCAAGGTATTAATCCCTTAAGCTCCGACACCTCAAGTAAGTTGAATGAGAGTTTGTTAGAATATTAAGCAACAACTTAGGCAGATGTTCATAACAGGTACGAGTCAAAGATTCACGTAGAAGATGCCCAGATAATTACTTTGACATCTTCTACAACCCAAAATCAAGGTCAACTGAACTTTGATTGAAGGCATTCCAGAAATTGGTTTGAACCATACCGATTAGGATCACGGACTGGCAGGAGACAGGGATGTTCCCACAACGAGTCGCCATGAAATAACTAATAATGTCTACGAACGCCATAAAATGGTGCATTGGAGCAGCAGAAACCGCAACATAAGTATTGGAAGAACATGAAGATGGCTTTGGAGTTGTCCGTACAGGATATCGGAGATAGCATGAACTAGCCCCGGAATAACTAAAAGGGTTGAGAACTACTAGATTAAGGACTGGGGACTGCCAGATCAGCCTCATGAAAAAAGAAGAAGAAGGAATCAAAATAAAAAATCGGCCAAACCCAATATATATCAGCACGATCACAATTATCCTACAAGATATTTTTGTTCATTTCCTATAAAATGTCATCTATGAAAAGTTGTAAACACTTGTGTACGTCCATGTAATGGAATGAAGCAAAACTTGCACTTTCTAAAAGATTCTCGTATATGCCTAAATGAACAAAATTATTCTTAAAATTGTCTCATGCTTAAAATCAAATAAGGATTACGAATTCAAACAGTTGTGTCCGGATAAACAAGAGACGTCCTCTTCATAAGAACCGTAAACATAAGGGTCCTCTCTTATGAAGCCATCCAATCAAATGGCTAAAAGGTCGGATGCCTTATTTCCCGATCTTAAATTCAATCAGAAGCATTAAATTCTCTGATGTCATCAAAACTAGAAGTACAAAATTTCGGGTTATTTATATCCCCGATCTCTAAGGCCGTGAGGTTATAAATTTTTTTGTCCAACTAAAAACCCAAGAGTCAAAACTCAAAGAACATTTTTCGGGTAAAACTATAAATCTAAGAGTCAACATTCAAAGATTAAACCCGAGATGCTTTCTGTGACGATAGTACTGCTTCACCGCCAATCGATCATGACGAAAGAAAAATAAGTATCAAAGTTGTCGAGGGCTTTGGGAAAAGAGCAATCCGAAAGTACTTTACTTCAGTCTCAGTACTGAAAGACGTGACTTCAGGATCTAAATCCCTAAGTTCTGCACTCTTTTTCATTTCGCCCGATTTTGTCCCAATTGAGCTTTTCTGATAAGGTTTTTAATGAAACAGTAGCGAGGGTGAAAAGGATAAAATCTTCCACGTCCCGGTCACATCAAATGAGCAACCGAAAAGTGGGAGGACTATCTGCATACGGTAAAAATCGATCTCAAGAGTTGGGTAAATTAAGAAGCAACACGTGTCAAGGATGGCCAGACAATAGAGACTCAACCAAAGGTGACACCGGATACAAGCTTGTGGCCGAAAATAAGACAATTTAAGATATGATCGTTATATAAACGTTACAGAAACCCCAAGATTCCTCGTGCTTTTATTAGCCTTTATTACCTTCTAATCAAAATCTAGTTTACATGGCTATTGAAATCCATACAAAATTAGTTATAATACAAGATTAAAAACAAAATATATCAACAATAGAAGGATTTATATATGATGGTGTACACTGGTGATAGCAATTACAAAAATACAGTTGAGATATCTCTGAAAGTAGAACACAAAGAAAAGAAGAGAAGAAAGAAGAAGAAACAACAAAAATTTCACTGAAAATAATAACTATATGTAGATATATATACTTGTTTAAATGGAGGTTTACATAATTTTTTGTAGTCTCCAAAGCTTGTGTTCTTGGGCAATAAACCACAAAAAATATTGCTTCATAATTTTCACCACAAACAATAGTTTTCCAACTATGAACTCTTCATTTGCAAAGTTTGGAACATAGCATTTGAATCTCTATAGTGTTGTTGGGATTTGACAAAATATAAGTCCCATTTTTATGATTAGATGTGCACGTCATGTTCATTTGGTTCCCTAGCTGGGTGGTCTGCAAAAAGAAAATCACATAAATAAATTTTAAGAGGCTACCCAACTTAAAATTTAAAGAAAATACAAGAAAAAGGAAAAAAAAAATAAAAATTAAAGCAATTCTAAAATAAAAATTACATAGAGAGATTTTACCGCACAACGTGCTTCAGTACAGGACCATAGAGGGGTTGGGACACAACTTAAGTAATGACACCAAGAGCAATGTGCATTACCATCCCATCCACTTGTTAGAAGAATTAGGCCAAGGATAAACCTACACAATAAATGTAACCATTAATACCACATTTTTGAAAACAAGAAAATATTATCGTAAATCAATTTATATACTCTGATAATGTTAAAAAAAACTGTATTATCAGGTCATTCGAAAGATATTTATAAGCAATTCTCCATAAAAGTAAAATTTGTTATCTTGAAAATAAGAGAGGTTACCTGCTACAATAAATAAACCGGCCTATAATTTATAAGTATGAAGTAGAATTTATATTTTTCAAGAACCAAGAAATTAACAACATTACTTACCCAGTTAAAAGAATTGCTAATGACATAATCAATAGTATGTATTGATAAATCTTGTACTTGGATTTTTTTGATGCAGCAAAATAACCAGGAGGTGCTTTTTTTCTATCCACCCATCCAAATTGTGGACGAATCAAAAGGACACAACCAAGAAGAAATCCAGTTATGAATCCTCCAAGATGTGCAAAATTGTCCACATGAGGAAGAATTCCAACAGCAAGATTTATTGCAATTATGAGGAGTAAAGTAAGCAGTGTTGCCAACTGTTTTGACAAAAACAAACTAATTAGTCCATTTGCCAGACATACCAAAGGAAATGTGAAGTTTGGCTAGCCCAATTATACTAGATTTCAACTTTTCTATATTAACAATTTAAAAAAAAATTACATTAGAAAAAAGTCTAAATGTACCCATCTACTAAACAAAATATTAAAATTTACCATTCGGTGTACTTTGGAGCCATTCATACTCTTATTGATGACAAATTATCTTGTATTTTCTCTTCACTTTAACGAAGTTTCGGTGTGAGTTGGATGTATTTCGCATGTCGGAATATTTCCTAAAAATGGACTTTTGACTTTGCTTTTAAATATCCAAAATATACTTCAGGTTGGGGTTCCGTCAAATCAAGGGCAAATACGATATCATTTACAACCACAAGAGTACCAATAACTCCAAAAGAATAAAAAGGGGTTCAAATATTTATATTGACAAGTTAAAAAAATTTACATTAGGAAAAAGGTCTAGATGTATATACCCATCTACTATATAAAATATTAAAATGCACCATTTGGTATATTTTTGAGTCATTCATACTCTTATCATTGACAAACCATCTTTTATTTGCTCTTGATTTTAATGAAGTTCCGGTGTGAATTGAATTAATTTCATATGTCAAAATATTTTGGGAAAAGGTACCTTTAAATTTGCTCTAAATTTCCTATGTATACTTGAGATTGGAGTGCCACTAAAATCTAAGGGCAAGTACGACATCATTTGCCAACGGCAAGGGTACTAATCATGCCAAAGTATAAGGAAGAATAAAATGGCAGATATTTCTTTTACTAAATGGATATCCTTAACCCTTTTTACTCTTTAGACTATAAAGTTAATGACAACTATTTGTAACCATCATACTAATTATGATTATTAATATGAAAAACAAGATAAATTACTTGCTACAAAAGATTAAATTATACTAATAGTGAAAAAGAGATTTATAATGTCAATTTATATAAGCTAAATCAATTATTCAAAGAGTTTAAACCATACCTTGTTTTCATATAATGTCCAATTTGTGAGGAGTTCAGATAGCATAGCTCCAAGTAGACCAAACAATGCACCAGAAGCACCAACAGAGATTTTTTTCCTCACAAATAGAGCTGATAATAGACTCCCTCCAACACCAGCCAAAACATATAACGGACCAATTCTCACTAGAAAAAGCAGATAGTACAAGTTAGAAAGTAATTATGCCAGTACTATTAAAATAAGTTTTAATTTATATACGCTAAGTTTAAACTTTTTTACATATTGCAGCCAGTGGTGAAGTCAGAAATTTCAGTAAAAATATTTAAAGGTGTTCAAAATTTGATATATTTGGATAAAAGCAATATTTGATATATATATATATATATATATATAAAGTATGTTTTCGGTGATTGGTGTCCAACTAGCCATCCTCGCCAATTGTAGCTCTAATCCGCCCATGGTTGTAGCCGGTAATTAACGAGTAGCATTTTTCAAGTTACTTATTCATCAATTATGAATATTTAAGTTGATAATTTGGAAGCGTGGGATAATATTAAGTATGTTGTTGTTGAATTTGGAGGTGTAAAAATTGTTTTACGTACCAAATCCAAACTCTTGCTCAAGACGAATACCTACAAATAACAAGCTCAACATATTGGCAGCAACATGAAATACACCAGCATGTAACCACATGCAAGAAAGTAATCTCCATAATTGATGACCTTCAACCACTTTTTTCACGTCAAGAGCACCCAACTTTTGTAACCTATAAGAATTTAAAAATGAACATGTCATTACAACTTTAAATTCCTCAAAAACCCTTGATCAAGTGAAAACTTATTCGACATAATGTACACATGATTTTGTGTAAACAGTATAGGCCTATTATACTAATTCGACCTGTAAAAGAGTTTTAGGATTATTTTTGTTCAAGGTTTTACTTTCTGTCTCAAATTGATGTTTAAGTTGCATTATTTTTCAAGAAGTGTTGGCATATTATATACATGCATATTGTTTTTTGGAAAAATAGATTTAAATAAGCACATATAAGAAATTCTTCTTTGCATGATACCCCTTTCTAAATGGTGTCTCCGCCAAGATAACATAAACTCTGAATATGTATAAAATAAATATAATTATATCTATCTTATATATCAAAACAAATTAAGATCAAGGAAATAAAGAAAGGGACTTACGTTGTTGTGGAGGGACCAAGTAAAGGGTTCTCATGGACATCTTGAAATGCATAACGACCAAAGATCTCGGTTCCAAAACAATTTTGACTATTACGAGGACAATCATTTACGTACATAACAAGGACAAAAAGAGCGATATTGACAATAGCAACAATAGGTACTAGCCATGGAAACCATTTTGTATAGTGCTGATAATTAGGCGGCGGGCCTGGAGGACGAGATTGTTGGTGATAATAGTGTGCAGGGTGTCGATCACGTTCCACCAGATTTGGATCACTGTCTCGAGGTTGAACTTTGATCGTGTCGAGGTCCGACTCCGGCGAAGAATTACTCGACGGAGTCTTCCTTCCCATAATGTTGCCTTGGTCAAAGAACAAAACGGGGAGAAAGAAGGAGAAAAAAGAAATGAGGGGTTATGGATTTTTATGTGAAAATGTCCATTGGTTGATGCAGCACTAAATGAGGAAGAGCATTCCAATGGATTGCATGTTGTGAAACATAGGAGGAGAATACTAAGTTTTTTTTTTCTTTTCTTTTTGGAGAGATCTTATAGTTATAGAAAGAGAAATCAGATCGAGGAAGTTAATAATTTTACACAGGATGAGGGGTTAATTCTTGAGTTTTCTCAACCTATACTTATCATTAATTATGATTTGGTCCAATTTGGTTTAATTACTATACTCAATATTATGAATTGGTTCAATTTGGTTTACAACTTTAACATTTTATGTTCAACGAGATATTTAACTGATCAATCAAAAGCTTAAAAGGGTTTTCAATACTCACACTATAATATTGTACTTTCTTCAACGTAAATGCCATTTGAATCGTGATTTGCGAACTCTTAATTAATCATTTCTACAAGTTTCAATAAATGTATAGATAGATAGTATATAGTAGAATTATTGTTGCATGAATTATATTCTTACTCTAAAATTTTACGACAAAAAGATGGTGATATTTCTGGAACACAGTGGCTCTGATGTAGCTAATAAGCTAAGGATTTAACCCAACTTAGTATTTTCACCATAGAATATAGCATGTATGTGAAAAATATTACACAAAACTTTAGCGAAGATTACATTCCGAATCCATAATGTCCCATGTACAATAAGATCGGTGCTAAAATTCTTGTCTCTTTTCTTTTTCAAACCGAGGGTCTTTCAAAAATAGTCTCTCCATCCTCCGAGGCAGAGATAAGTTCTGCTTACACTCTACCCTCCATAGCTAGTGATCGTGAATGTTGTTTGATAGTTTAGAAAAGAGATTGAAGAGGCTTTTGTTTATACTAGTTTTAGAGTACGCGCGTTGCGCGTGTACCCCAAATTATGAATAAAAATCTTTTGAAAATCATATAAATATTATTAAAAATATTGTGACTTAAAAAATATAATTTTATACAATAGTATAAGTTCCTAAAAATAATGAATGTTGATTTTATTTAACTAATTCTATAACAAAGTCCTCGTATGTATTATAGTAATTGTCATACATGGATTGTTGTTAGCTTAGAAGTCCAAGCAAAGTAGATGGTGTGTTAACTTCTATTAACATTGCTCATAATGATATTTCACTTCCAATATAATATTTAATTTCTTTTTATAGGAAACAACTTAAAGAATAAGTTGGAAACAACTTGATTGTAGAAACCCTTAATACACTCAATATTAAGTTGACATTGATTCCGTTTATTATAGGTCCCGTATAATTTTTCTTCCTTTATGTTTGGAGTATCATTACCATGAATCCATGATAACTAAGAATAAGTTAGATCAAAAGTTTTATGTAAACTTTTGTATGAATGAGTACGTAATAAATAATATTCTTTCGGCTCTTTATTTATCATTCAATTTCACACCATAAATAAAGTATAGGTTTTCAAGATTTTTAGGTTAGGCTTTATATATTACTTAATTACTATGCTATCATATAACTCTATAAGCACTACAACAAATATAGTATTTAGCTACGAAATTATTAGCTACGACACAAAATTCGTCACTAATTATTCATTATGCATGACAAAACTTATATTTTGTCTTTAAAGATATGAGCTATACACTTTTAGTGACGAAACATAAAATTTCGTGGCGAAAGTTGCGTCCACAAAAGTTTCCCACCAAAAAATGAGTTGGCGCCATTTATTGTGTGTATTAGCCACAAAAGTAAAATTATTTGTGACAAATTAATTTTGTCACTAATGTTGCACACAATTTATGACAAAAATTTATTTGTCTTAAAATTAGCTGTACTTTGGATACGAAAAGATTTCGTCACTAAAAATGTATTGCCAAATAGTGACGATTCAAAATTTGTAATTGAATGATCTAATCTTCAGCCATAAAATTATATAATTTTTTGTGACCTTACTTTTTGTCACTAAAATTATAAACAATTAGTGACAATTATTTTTTTGTCTCTAATCAACTTGCAATTTAGTGACAGCAAAGTCTTGTCACAAAATATACTTAAAATTTGTAGTCGAATAATATGACTACTATGAAGCAGCTTTATAGCTAAATAATAAACAAAAAATTAATATAAGTTGGAGTTGTGATCCCAAAAGTATTAATTATATAGAGCAAGCAAATCTGGGCTTTGCAGCGGTGCTGGATGTTTTGTGGATTTTTTATGAAATGTGTACTATCAAGGTGAAAATTAAAATAAATTACAATTATATTGAAAGTATTACGAGTAGAATTCGATTTAGAGTGAATGTCTATTATGTAAAGAGTTTTACTTTGTGGCTAAGTCGTTTTTTCCCTATAAATAGAGGTAGGTGTGTGCATTCGAATTATCGATTCGATTTTGACCCTTATCAATAATTACTTATCGATTATCGATTTGTTCATATGCTTATCGTTATCGTTTCAATAAGTTTTCTATTTTCTCGATTTTGATTTATCGATTTTTGGGGCTTATCGATTCTGTTATCGATTACATCAATAAGAAAATTTACGGGATTCCACGAAAAGTATAACGCTATAAACGCCTAGCTAATATGGACAAAAATAAGCTAAAATAAGACGAACATCGTTTATAACATAAAAATTGTGTCAACAAGCATATGCAACGAAACTAAATTAAGGGATCAAATGTACGCCACCAACACTCCAATGGTATAAAAAAAATACATCATCACGACTAATTCTCTTTTCCATTAATTTGAACTTCATTCACTTGAGCTTTAAATATCATCATTCCTTAAATGTGGTAGAGGAAATAATAGGGTTAGGACTTAGGGTAAAGGAAAGAGTGTTATAGAATAAGGGTAAAAAAATTTAAATTTTTTTTAAGAAAATACTTTTTTTCCTTTTTAGTATATATTATCGTTTATCGGTAAACCGATAAACCGAAGAGGACAAATAGAAATCGAAATCGATAACTCTATAAGGAAAATTTCCAAATTGAAATCGA
This sequence comes from Nicotiana noctiflora, assembly GCA_032618575.1. Lineage (NCBI taxonomy): Eukaryota > Viridiplantae > Streptophyta > Magnoliopsida > Solanales > Solanaceae > Nicotiana > Nicotiana noctiflora. The sequence goes on from JASVEL010010008.1 coordinate 114,327, forward strand.
TAAATCGATAAACCGATATAAATAAACCGATAACAAATAATCGATTCGATTTATCGATAAACCAATTTGAATGCACACCCCTAAATAGAGGGGTCTTACCCCATTATAAATCATCTCAATTCAATAAGAATTCTCTTTCCCTACTTTAATCTGCAATGTTCTTCTTATTCTTTTATTGTTTTATAACACGTTATTAGCACGTGACTCTAACCAATTGAGTAGAAGCTTTAGGATTGAGCATAATGATTGTCAATTCTTCCATGAACTTCCTTCATTGTTAAATTCTAGATTTAAGGTAAGTATCTTACTTTATTTTTCTCTTTTAAATTCTTGAAATTCTATAATTTGATTTTAAATACAAGCAAAGACAAATAATTTTGATTACAACTCTAATGGAGTTTGTAAGAATATAACCACTTGAAGTGGTAAAATTTCTATGTCTTGCCATGATCAAAGTCATGTATGATCGTGAGCACAAGAAGTTGAAAAACCCGTCTCATTGAATTTGCTCAATTCTCATTCCCTTAAGAGAATATGATAACAGTATGTGAGCTAAACATTGTCTAAAAATGATTATAGCATGTTATCCTGATATCAGTCTTGAGCTAAACACTGTCTAAAAATAATTTTCAAACTCTGATATTTCTGAACACTGTTTTCTACTGATAAAATGGTATTTCAAAATGATATTTATTGTGCCTGTGAGGCTTGCATTGCATGTAGCTGGACTGGTAGTGGATCGGACTGCGCGCCGCAACATATCACTGATATTGCGCTTGGGCTGTAGGAGCCCCTCCGGAGTCTGAACCCCCACAGTGAGCGCGGGTACCTAGATTCTTGGTAGAGGCGACCCCAGATTCTGTGGGAGGTGTTATACTGTTTGGGTTATTTTCGCAACTTATGCTAAATTTCGTATTTCTATTATCATTGTTAATGCTTTTGAAGTAAAGCAAGAGCTGGTAGCTCAGTATTGTGTGAGGTCGGTCAGGCTGGCCTAGCAATGTGCTAGGGCGCCATCACGATCGGGTTTTGGGGTCGTGATAATTTTATCACAATTTCTTTAAAATTTGACAAATAACAAATTAAAAATAAATATAGATTTTAATGCTCTATTGATGAGATGTACAGTTGCCCAATATTTTGGGACGGTTCTAATTAAATCTATCAAAATGTTAATGTTTCATTTCAATAAACGGAGATAGAAGAAACCAAAATTTTAAATAACAATTTGCTAAAGAATTCATTTGCCCGTTTTTCGCTTTTGGTTATAAGTTATAAAGCAAAACAAATAAATGAACAATGAAATCAAAATAACATAATTAAGAAGTACAAATTGTTCTAATTTTATAATTGAAGAATTTAACAGGAGGACATATTTAACATCATTGAAAAGAAATTTTATTATGAGTTTCATTTTTCGATATATTATTTTAACGTGTAATCAAAGTCTCAATCCATACAATTTTAAAATAGTCAATATACTAATCTAATTGTGATTAATTTACATGAATTTTTATTTCAAATTGAGACATAAATTTGTATGCATTTACATTAAAAACGGTATATTGAACTTTTGGAGGTAAAAGAAGTAAATGAATAGTAAAAAATTTTGTACTACATGAACCTCACTAATAATTTGAAATCTTGAATTAAATATTTTAATTAATACTGTTCAGGTCATCTATAAAGTGTTCTTATTATTTTTGTTTAAGCCTTAAAGTGCCTTTGTGGCCAAAAAGATTTGCCAATTAAAATTCCCAAATTTTATGCAAAAGGCGGGAGGTCTTCCCCCTCTTTCTTTTAGGTTTTGAGCAAACCCTTTCCCTCTTTTGTCCCAAACTCTTTCCCAATTCCCCTAAACGCTTCAGCCAGAGCTCCAAAAAATAAGATCTGAATGATCCTTCGGCCTTCCCTCCACCAAAAATTCCTCCCTCAACCCAAAATTAGGGCTTGAAATGGTAAGCTCCTTCCCCTCTTTTTCAAGGTTAGGTTTTTATTTGATTTTCATGTACATTTATAGAATATTTGTTAGATTTGCTAAACTTTGGGTACAAATGGATCCTTATACTTCCGCAATTCAATTGCTTTGTAACTGGAGAAATAACTTCATGACTTACTGTCAAATTCAGAAAAATTTCGGTTAAAATAAAAAATATAATTACCAGAATATATTATTTTTTATCTGTGTATCAGTTTAGAAGGCACTGAAATATTTGTAGGTTGCGGCTCAATTGACGTGGAGGATTTCGGAAAAATGTATCTGCACTTCCCATATGCAATATCTCATTGTTTAGTTTTCTAACTTATTAGGTTTATCTTGGTTGAGCATTCCCAACAACATACTTTTTGACATGTTTCTTCATAAACATTTTCAAGCACTTCCATGATTAAGTTTCTGAAGTTGGGATGCTTTTTAATTTGGAATTAGTCTATTAGACTATATTATGTTTGCTTTTCATTGTAAATATTTATTTAGGGACAGATACGCATCTAATTACAGATGTTGTATGTTTTACCCAATCTCAACTTAACATAAATTTGTTGTTATAGCACTATAATAAAAAGTCTATCATTCCTTGTTTATGTGATTTACTTTGCATTGTTGAAGCCTTATTTTACTTATTTGTTAAACTTTTTCTTTTTCATTGAACAAATTAGCAATTTGTTAAATCTTATGTGCAGAGGTGAGGGACTAATATTGAGGTTAGACTCCTAATGTCACTTCAATTGAATGACCTTATATCTTCAGAATTTTTGTGCATATATCTCATAAGCTCTTTGCAGATAAATATCTTTTTTAGTGATCTTGTATGACTAGGGATATGGTTAAGACAGTAACAATTTTGTATAACATGAAAACTCTGGCCTAGGCATCTTTTGCTTCTCTTTTGGATTGACAACTTAGTATCAGCTATGCCATATATAATTTTATTCTTTTATTGGGGGGGGGGGGATTGGCGAAATTGGGTGAAGAATACTTAGTTGACCGCTTAATTTTTTCTTTTATACGTAATATTCAGTTTGTTTTCATTTTGAACTCTTAAATGATATTCATTATCCTTTTATCTTAAGAATGGTGCCTACACATGATACTATTATGTTTTTTAAGTTTCAGAGTAGCTTGTATATGGTGGCTCTTTCCATATGCATCACTAGTACATATATTTTTATATCGATATTAATTTTTTGTCATTAACAAACGGAAATTGTATATTTATTTAATAAGAGATGAGAACATGTAAAATGATTACAAAATCTGTTTACCTTTGAATTTGTTAATGCTGAACTCTTCAAACTCCACAGAGGGACATGCAAAAGTATCAACATTTTGTATTAGTGCTACACTTGAACTTTATTTTTTTCCTTACTCTAACTTGCATCTTTTTCAGCAAATTTATTGTTGCATCCTTGTGAGACTATTAGATTGTCAACTCATTTCCTTTGTATTTTATATTCCTTTACTGTTAACATTATCCTACTTTCCCTTAGTTCCTTACATTGCTGAACAGAGCAGCATCTAGAATTCAATTGGATACAACATTATGCTAATAAGGAGCTATTTTTTCTAACTTCAATCAAGGTATGTTCCCACTTCTTAATGCTTACTCTGTTTCATAATAAATGCAACATGTATTCAGATAGAGAATATTTTTTTCTTGAATTTGGTTCCTCTAGGGAATTCAAGCATTGCTCCAGGGCATTTTTCAATTCTTCTGTGTAAAAGATAATACAAGCTATACGTCATGGTTAAAAAATTTATGGATTGATTAGTTTCTGAAAATTTCATATCTGGTATTTCATGTCACAAATTCTGATACAACAACAACACCGACGACCTAGTAAAATGTCACTAGTGGGGTCTGGGGAGGGTAGTGTGTACATAGACCTTAAATCACAAATTCTGATACTATTGAAAATGTAACGAGTTGTTTTGAAAAATATGATAAGTTTAAAATGGAGAAAATTTTATATGGTTACAATATAATGATGCTTGCTTGTTACCCAATTAAGAATTTGTGTCTCTGTGTTAAGTGATTGGTAAAGAGGATATTTTTGGATTATAGACATGTCAATCCTCTTTCTGTTGTTGTTTAAGAATTATCGCCATTGTGAAATTTCGGCGTATCTCAATGTCAAGTAAACAGAGGTTCTTTTATGTAAGAGCAACATCTTATCTTTAAAATAATTAAATGTTCTTGTTGTCAACAAGCTTATATTAGAAACACCAATATATAAGCATTAAGTAAACTCTTTAAGTAGTCTTGTTAGCATATCTTAGACTAATGCTAATCTTTGATGGTTACAGGAAATTATGTTAGTCAAATCTTAAGATCTTATTGAGTTTCTTACCAAATTCTGATTTCCATTGTAACTTTTTCTTCTGCATTCGATTGTCTTGATAAATTATACCTGGATTCCTATTAGAATTTTGTAATTTCTTTCTCTCGTTTGATCCTTTGCTATTTTTTTTTAATATAGGAAGGATAAAGTTCTCCAACAACAGAAAATAAAGTCAACCACAAACTTGGAGGAGTTTGAAGGCAAATGATTAGTTTGGAAATATTTTATATTATTTTTTGGGCTATTTATATATACAAAGAAAATTTATTGTAATATATATTAGAATACTTTATGCTGTTGCTTTTTTAGCAATGAAAAGTTCTTATATTTTTTTTCTTCTCATAATTGCCTTATTTACTATGAATTAGTTTTTATTTTATGATAATTATAATTGACGTGAATCATGATAATTTATAGGGACAATTTTATTTTGTCAGTAAAAGCAATATTTTTAGTGATGAAATGATTGTCTTAGCTACAAAATTTTAAGCCAATTTTATTAAAGCAAATTTGTCACTAATTTTTATATTTAGGGACGAAATATCTTTTTGTGTATGATAGGTAATTTTTAGTGACAAAATTACATTTGTTCAACTACGAAATATATATAACTTTAGAGACAATTAATGTTGTCACTAATTAAACTAAATAGTTAGTGACGAGGTAGTTTTGTCACTATTAATTGGCTCTTTAGTGACAAACATGTACTATCAACTACAAAAAATTTATACTTTTTTTGACAAATAAGTTCGTCACAGATACTATACGTTTGGGGACGAAAATCAATTTCGTAGTTAAAAAAACTTTATTTAGTGACGAATCACTAAGTTGTCTTTGTATATCTTTAGTGATGCACATTTAAGGACGAATGATTTACGATTTTTTTTTCGTCAAGAAAAGTTTTTTGTGACGAAATATTAATTTCAGGCGACAAAATAATTTGTCACCGATAATCGAATTTGTTGTAGTGAAGGTAATATTTTAATTGATGTTTAAGTTCGAAATATTTATATTTCCTACATAGTAGCTCAAAAAATGTAATTATTTAATATGCAAGATTTTAGTTGATTTTAAAGTCTTAATTTTTAGTATAATTAAATTACTATTTTGCCTAATATGAAATCTATTTTTAAAGGATAAAAAATGCGAATGACATTTCACTAAGAGCATTTGTGCTTTTAATATAATATAGATAGATAGATATAATAATATAGATAGATATAGATATGTACACACGTTTCACGTGTAGCATGTATTAAAAAGAACGCACCTTTCTAAAATACATTAATAATACTCAAAAAATATATCATTTACGTGTACTCAGTACATAATATCCGTGTCAAATGCTAATGAGAAAGATGAGTTTAAAAAAGTTATTTGGGTAAAGAAAAATAACATTTTTATATAAAATACAACATCGAATAAGTTATTAAATTTAATATAGAATTTGTCAGATTAAAACATAATAACAATTCTTTTTTAAGTAAAATAAAAAACTTAGACATGTTAAGGAGATTAAGTTGAGAAATCAATTGAAGTATGAAAACTACTAAAAATGGTAAATACCGAAATATACTACGAGCTTTAACTTAAAAGTCACACAAGGTATATTAATTCTTTTGTTTTAAATTAATAATTACTAAGAACTCAACAGGACAGGGGGTAATGACTCAACATAGTAAATTCACCTTAAAAATTAATTTATCAGAATAATAGTATTAGAAAAAGAGCTTAGGAAATGACGGTAAGGCAATAAGTCAATGACAATAACTCAATCCTCGAAAAGTGGTGAAAACCGGAAATACGAATTCTCAGAGTCTCGTATGAAGAAACTGAAGCCAATACAATAAAATATGGAATACAAAATACAAAACAATATTGCGGCGCCCAACCCGATCCCACCATACAATATTGATATCATAATTCAACCTTATTCCACCATGTAAAATTCACCCTTGTTTTACCTGTTGCGGCGTGCAATCCGATCCCACCGTACAGTATCAATATGATAACATTAAGCAAAATATGTTGTGGCGCGCAACCCGATCCCACCATATAATCTCAACATCACAATTCACCATTATTCTGCCATAACAATCCACCCTTATTTCACATGTTGCGGCGTGCAACCCAATCCAACCGTACAATAACAATATCATAATATAAATATCCTCCCTTATTTTACTTGTTGTAGCGTGCAACCCGATCCACTGTGCAATAATTTAGATCAAATACACCAATTCAATAACTCAATTTATAAGAGTTTCTACAATCAAGGGGATGAGTACACGACAACAAAGGAACCACGTATGAATCAAAAGAATACGACAACCTTTACAAAAATTATAAGACATGTAAGGCACATGATAACTAAGCATGAAATCATAACAATTTGGACATGTAACATATATGCATAAAGTCATAGAAGAAGACAGTTAAGAAGTAAAAAGGCAATAAGGAAGGCAATAACTTCAACTAAGGCATATAAGGGCCAAACAACGAGTAAGAGGTACAATAAGTGCTAACAACGTCATATTGAGAATGTGAAAGTAGCCTAACAACCAAATACCTCATGTTATGACAGTTTAATCAAAGGCGTGGGAAGAGACTAGAAAATCAAAATCGGTTAATATTGCATATAGACAGTGTACACACTCATCACCATGCGCACACGACTTTCACATAATAAGATAATACAATTAACTCAATTCTTAAGGGGTGGTTTCTCTCACACAAAGTTAGACAAGACACTTACCTTAATTCGGCCAACTAAATACTTAATTTTGCTTTTCGTTTATCAATTCACCACCGCTCCGCTTAATCTAGCCAAACACGACTCAAATACATAAAAAAATGCAAGAGAAAACAATTTTAGTTAATAAAGTTATGATCTTTATATAATTTGAAAAAAGTCAACCCGTGTTCGCACCTCGGAACCCAATAAAATTCATAAAATACGAACACCTATTTCAATACGAGTTCAACCTAAACAAATTATCAAATTCCAATAGTAGTTCATCCTTCAAAATATCATTTTATATTTTGAATGATTTTACAATTTTCCTCAAATTTTCCTTTAGATCCTCATAAATTTGATGTTAAATCTAAGGTATAATCACAAAAATATAATTGAAAATTGACTAGAGGTACTTATCCAATAATTTGATACGAAAGTTCTTCCATAAAATCGCCTCTCATCGAGGCTAGGGTTCAAAATATGAAAAAATGAAGCTAAGATTCGGAATGCTCAGCTGTAAGCAAGCTGCAGATGTCGCATTTACGACACTGGGTTCGCAAAAATGAAGAATCCTTCGCAAAAGCGAAGTTTGAACAGTTCTGACGCTTTCACAAATGTGACAGAAAATGTCGCAAATGCGTACACTGGTCTTCCCAAAAGCGACAAGTTTGTCGCAAAAGTGACCCTACCCAGCCTAGGCCTTCATCGCAAATGCGATACAAAGTTCATAAATGCGAACTTTACAGGCTTTGCAGAAGCGATTAGTTCTTTGCAAATGTGATCCCTTCTCCAACAGCTCAAGTTCGCAAATGTGAAGACTACATCGAAAATATGGTAGTCGCATTTGCGACCAATATCGCAAATACGTTGAAACCAGAACCAACACCTAAAATTTTAATAAAAACAATCTGAATCCAATCTAAAACACACACGATCCCCCGAGGCTCCAAACCAAACAGCTATACGACTCTAAAAACAAAACACAAACTCGCTCGAGTGATTATAACACCGAAATAACCTCTAGAATCACGAATCGGATGCCAAAACACAGGAAAATCACAATGAACTTCAAGAACTTCTAGAATCGCAACCAAGCATCTGAACAATATCAAAATCAAGTCTAAATGGCACCAAATTTTGCAAGCAAGTTCCTAATGACGAAACAGACCCATTTCAAGTTTTGAAACCAAAATCCGAACCCGGTTACCTTAAATCCAAACTATGTCAAACCTAGAAATATTCTAAACCTTTAAATTACCAATTTCTGCCAAATGATACCGAAACCTTTCAGAAACATCCAAATGAAATTTCGGGTATATGCCTAAGTCCAAAATCACCATCCGGACCTACCGGAACCATCGAAACTCCGATCCTAAATCAAATACTCAAAAGTCAAATATTGGTCAATTCTTTCAACTTCGAGCTTCTCAAACGAAAGTCACTCCTAAAAATCTTTTCCGAACTTCTCAAAAATCCGAACCGATGATGCATGCAAGTCAAATACGCTGTGTGAAGTTACTCGTGACCTCAAACTGCCGAATCGGACGCAATTGCTCAAAACGGCCAGTAGGGCCGTTACAATTACCATTACGTATTACTAAAAAGTCTTTTATACAAATTTAATTTTGCTGCAACATTTGATTAAGGATAATTTAGTCACACTAACTATTTTTATCTAAAATTTAATATTTTTCTAATAAGTATACTTAAAGTAAATTGGTCACTTATGGACGGGAGGAAGCAATTACACAACTAGTTATTATAGATGGCTTTCCGAACACCCTTAACCACCTTTGTCTGCGATAAGAGCATTTTGAATTGTCTTTTATTTGCAATATCAATAAGACAATTACATACACCGTGTAACCGTCACTTTATTAACGTTTGTTTTGTAAGGTTGAGAACTCTTCCCGAATTTAACGTCGTTATTTATCTTCGCTTCTCTGTTAGTCACTGAACTTATCAACATTACTTTGAGTTTTTTTACCTATATTGTCCATTATCTCTGAGGGTAGGTCTATTTTGGTCCCTCAATATAACCTTGATCATATTTAATCCCTTAAGTATGCTAAGGTGGAGCACATTTTGTCCCTTATCTTTGAGGGTAGGTCTATTTTGATCCCTCAAATATGACCCTGAGCATATTTAGTCCCTACTATGCAAAAATGGAGCACCATTAGTCTTACTACAAAATTTGTTCAAAAACTAACGGTGTTAACCAACTCTGATTCATGAAGCAAATTTTCACCTCTGAAACAAAACGTTTCCTATCATTTTATTGGATAACACAAATTTTAGATAATGTCTTCTAAAATTTTGGCCTTGAAAATGTATAAATTCGTGTATTATTTTGTATATATATACAATTTGTACGTTACTCCTTCCGTTCCAATTTATGTGAACATGTTTAATTGGGTACGGAGTTTAAGAAAAAATAAAAACTTTTAAGGAATTTGTGGTCCCAAACAACTAAAAAAGGGGTCGAGAGTACTTGTGTGGTTATAAAACTTTATCATTAATGGTAGAATTGTAAGTTCAAACTAAATTGTTTACAAATTTAGAAATGGTTCATTCTTTTTGGAATGAACCAAAAAGTAAATATGTTCACATAAATTAGAATGGAGGGAGTAATATACAAAAATTATAGTACAAAATTTATACTCCCCCCCCGTTTCAATTTATGTGAACCTATTTCCTTTTTAGTCTGTGCCAAAAAGAATGACTCTTTCCCTATTTGGGAATAATTCACCTTTATGTAATGATTTATGGCCATACAAAATATATGTGCTTCATTTAACATCACAAGTTCATAAGTCTTCTTTCTTTTCTTAAACTTCGTGCCAAGTCAAATGAGTTCATATAAATTGAAACGGAGGGAGTATATATTTTCGGCTACCGGATGTAAACAATTTCTGACGTGGGTTAAAAGTGAGAATACAATCTGGTTATTCGTTTCAATAATATGCCTAGAAGTGATCTTGATAGCTCTATTTTATTTATTTTTAAATAGTAACTTTTAAAAAGACGGTGAGTGCCGAAACCAACCCCGTAATTGATTTTGGATAAATATTGTCAGTGAGACTAAAGATGCTTCACTTTAGCATACTAAAGGGACTAAATATGCCGAGGATCATATTTGAGAGATCAAAATAGATCTACCCTCAAAGATAAGGGACAAAATGTGCTCCACCTTAACATACTTAAGGGATTAAATATGCTCAGGGTTATATTTGAGGGACCAAAATAAACCTACCCTCAAATATAAGGGACAATATAGGTCATAAACTCACATTACTTTTGTTAAAGGACAAAAAAATTTGATGTAGTAATTGGTTAGAGGCTTAGAGCAAAAGTGCCCAACAAAGGAAGTTGTTGATGCCACGTTGGACTAACATGATATACGTGGCATGTGACGCAAGCCACTGCCGCTTATTTTTAATCTCTTGGAAACATGTGTTATAACTTCAAGCATTTAGATAAACATTGGACTTACCCTTTTCTTGGATCTAATCTCTTTAATTCACTATAACTAATTTTTTGGTTATTTATACATATATGTCAATAAAAAAATTATATTTTTAGTATTAATTAACAATAAAATTAATTATATCAATTTTAATTTATTTATTAAAAATATAACAAATAGTTTTAGGCTCTTTATCACTCGGACTCCACTTTTAGGGGGTACATTCGATATGTTATTATAGTTTTAGATTCTTTATTTTAAGGGCAATATTAGAAAAAAAAAGTTAATTTCATTCTTGATATCTAAAAAAATTAAATATTATAATCCACATAAAAAAGCAAAAAAATATATTAAAGTAAATTTAAAAAAAATCTTTATAGTATCTAATAGATTGATCCTTGATTAAGGAAATTATTTAACTATAATAACAATCGAAGTCCCCCAGAAAATTATTCATTACATAAAAAGTCACAATTTGAATCGTAATTACGTAGTATCATCAATTCATTTAAATTCAATATTTTCTTGGTCCCATATGAATATATTAGTATATGTTAAAGGATATGTTGGGATAAAAAAATCTATTTACTCTTAATTAGAGATATGTGAGTTCAAACTAAAAAAAAAAAAAAAAAATTAATGGTAAGGAATGCTTTCCTCTTAAATGAATTATATTATATATTATATATATATGTTTTAAAAAAAAAAAAAAACTAACCCCACATATTATACGAAAATAAAATGAAAAGTTTCTTTGTTCCAATTTTATCGGATTGTACTTGAAGGGACAATGTAGAAGACACAAAAAAACTTTAAAAAGAAAATTCCCTCACCCAACATTGTATTTGATCGTGTATAAACCAACCAAAACCAACCGATCCGTCTGTCCGTCCACGTGGCATCATCTTCCAGACTAGCAGAATTCATATGGGCCCACCATTTGGCAAAGAACCGGTCTTTTGGTAGTTTTTTCACCAGTGACCTGCTATTGCCAGTGTACTTACCGGTATTTACCGATAGTTCAGGTCACCGGTGTCAAAGTGTATAAAAAACTGGGGTTTTAGGCAATGTTTAGGTGGTTTTCAGAGGGTTTTTGGGCCATGAAAGAATTAATTGGTTGAAGATTTTTTTTTTGCTTTTCACAATATTTGGTTACTAAGTAAGTGGGAACACAAATCATAATTATGTGATATTTTTGAATTCTTGATTTTCTTTTTCAGTTTTGGCTGTTGATTTTTCCTGCCATTTCCATTTCTTGCATTTAAATTTGAATATTGTAAGAATAACTATGACATGGAAATTGTGGGATTATGAAGGGAATTATTGTGGATTTTCTGTAATATATATTATAGATTTTTTTTTGCTGGCATTTGGCAATCAAGATTTTTGTTCTGTTTGGCTGTTGAACTTTTCTGCCATTTTTATTTGTTGCATTTAAATTTTGTATTACATGGTGAGTTTTTGATGAAAAATATGGCTGTTTTAAGGTTGTGTGATCCATTAGTTTCTTGTTTGGTTGGTTTAAGGTGATGTGATCCATTTATTTTATTCTTTGATTGCATAATTTGGATAAAGTTCCAATCTTTAGTTCATAGCCTTTGTTGGGTTGTGAGAAAATCTTAAGTAACAGAATACTTCACCTTAGATTAGATCTATTGATCTTTTGGATTTCCTAGGTTGGTTTGGTTGATCAAATATTTTTCTTTTTTATATAAACTGTTTAAATTCTTTTTTCTATATTGTTCCTCCAATCTTTGTGTTGGGGTTATGGTGTGTTGGGATTTTTGAGGTGCTATGTGTGAGGGGTTTTGGCCTTTTAATTTCATTTAGATTTGTACAATTTACTTTACCTTCATGAGAAAATGGCTTCTTTCCTCCTCTATTCTTTTTCTCTTTCTTTTATTTAAAAAAACCAACAGGCTTCTTTTCCTCCTCTACCTGGAATGGTTTAAGAGTTGGAAGTACGTTAACGCCCTTTTTCGTTCAACCTAAACATATTTCTTTCTGTCATAATGTAGGTGACAGTTTTTCTAATAGTTCTGATCGAATGATTGTTGTTTCTTATGGTTTCTGAAGCAACCCCAGTGCATTTTTGGAAACTTACTTATCCTTTGTGTATTTAATGCGTGGAATAGCTTGAACACGAAATTGGAGAGAATAGCTGATCGGAACTTTTCTTGTATGTTTTCAGCCCTCATAGTTAAAATTTTAGCTGAAAAAGGATATTGGGACAGTTATAGTTATGATTAAAAATCTAAGATTGATCGACTTCCTTTGTGCTTTGATGCATTATGTTGTATTTCCTTTTTTGTTCCCTGATTTTCTTTATACCATTGTGCTTAACTTCCAATACTTTTACCTCAATGTCTTGATTCATGATTCGTGATCTGGCAGGTTTCGTTTTTAGATTAGTTGGAATACTTGGCACGCTTGACCGATGATGTATAGATATAAGTTTATTATACTGTAAAGTTGATCAAAGGCTGCTGTGTTTTTTGAATGTTTAGTCCTATGGTTTCTGAGATATGGTGTTGCATAAGAGGTTAGATTATGGATTTAATGGCTATCAGGTCCCTCCCATTCCTCGAGCTACCAGATCAGCTAGGGTAACGTAACCTCACTTTTCCAATGAAATTATTTTGCCTTACACTATTTCGGCTTGATGTACTAATTGTAATCTTATTTCACTATCAATTTTTTAGGGAAGGGGCAATATTAGGAAGAAATATGATGGCAACGAAATGTGTGCTTTTGACTTGTTGACTACCGTAGCTGGGAAGTTACTGCTGGAAGGAGAAAGCACTCCAAATTCTATTAATACCGTTAAAGAGGATGAAGATACATCTTTAAAGGAAAATCTTTATAACGAAGGTATTCGAGAGCGGGGGTTCTTCATTTCTCCAATTGTCTCAGAAGCTCCTGTTGTAAATCATTGTTTAAGCAAATCGAAGGATACGTTATCTGGACAAGCATCTGTAATTACAAGTTCTGATTGCTCGGAGAAGTTGGATTCTGCAGAGCGATTAATAAAATGTGAAATCAAAAATGAAACCGGGAACTGTTCTACTAAGGTTGAGCAGGAGGCATCTGGTTTTGGAGATTTTTCTAATTGTACATTAGGCGGTGAAAGTAAAAAGCAAATGAAAATTGATCTGTCAAATGATGCAAAGATTTTCGTTTCAGAGTTTCCTGATCTTTGGGATAGGAAACCTACAAATCTTGTTGCTTCGGACAATACTGTAAAATTATCTCTTTCTACGGACCCTGTTCCTTTTGGGTCCTTTCCGGTGATCCGGAATGATGTAAAGTTAACTAACAAAGATGATGACGAAAATTATTGTGGGTGCGCTCAACCGAGCACCAGAAATAAGGCCTTCAGGCCAACACCACGTGTAGGAAATTTTAGGATGAGGAAGTTAAGTGACGTAAATCCTAAATTTGAAGATGCTGGTGAGTGTTTTTTTTTAATTCTTTATTTTTGGTTCTGACCTTCAGTTTTAACTTGCTGGAATTTGACATATTGAGAATCTCTGCAGATAGTGAAACAAGGCATTTGTACCAGAACAGGAAAAATGACTACAAGAGCGAAAGGTCTCAAAGGGATTTTCCTTTCAAGAAAAGAAAGCTCTATTATTGTAACTCGTTTTCTGATTCTGATGGAGGGAGTAGTGATAGAATATGTAGTTCACCAACAAAAGACTTAAATAGAGATGCCGTTGGTCTAGCATCATCAGGAGGTTTGTTGTTCTCTTCTGAAATCATGCCTGCATTAATAGACATGCACATTAATCATATTCATTAATTGCTCGCATCGACTTTCTAACAGCCCGTGCAGCAGTTGAGACATCAATCTCCAGAGGCGCTCGTACATCTAGTGATTCCCATGGTGAGAAGGCGTTCTTTGGATAATCAATGATTCTTTTGTATTCCTAGCTGTTTGTCATTTTGTAGAATTTCTTATTATACAAAGATGTTTTTTCCTCAGTGAAGCTCAAGATCAAATCTTTCAGAGTTCCTGAGCTTTTTGTTGAGATTCCAGAAAATGCAACTGTTGGTTCTTTAAAGGCATGTACAAGCATTAATTCACCTAAATAAGGTTTTATTTTCAGCATTGCGGCAGTCTTGGTTTTTTCCAGATTCCAACACAAAAATTCACTCTTTATGCTTTTAATATTCTTCCGCAGAGGACTGTAATGGAAGCAGTGACTGCAATACTTGGCGGTGGGCTGCACATTGGTGTAGTTTTTCAGGGTAAGAAGGTTAGAGATGACAACAAGACCTTATTGCAGGCTGGAATTTCACATGATGACAAACTTGATGCTTTGGGTTTTACCTTGGAGCCTAATCACTCTCGAGCTTCCTCAACTTTAGGTCCAGAAAGCCGTTCTCGTGTACTTCCTTGTGACACACTTCAACCACTAACCAGGTATTTCGTATGCTCAATGAGCTCCAATTGGTGTTAGTTATGTTGTGGTCTTAAGTTTCGGTCTTTCACTAGCTTAATTTGGTATTCAATTAGCTGTAGGATTGTGATTCTATGGGGCTGGTGCCGCGTTCAGTTTACCAATGAGTTATATTTGCAAATGCATACATGCCGTAATTATGCAGTTAAAATCTCCAACTGCTTTCTATATCTGCTGTTGTTTTTTGTGGAAACTGCCAGGTGGTTATTGTGGAGTCTTTTATTTTTTAATCCAAGTTGGAAACACGGTTAAATTTGTTAGAGAACTTTTAATACTATCTTATTTTCACCACTACTATTCTTTTTTTTTGGGCATGAGTCATGAGTTCAGCTTAAGGAAAGAAGTGAGAATTCATATCGCGGACCCCAACTTTGTTTGGGACCGAGGCGTAGTTGTTGTTGTTGTTGAAAACACAGTCTTGCTAAAACTGTCTAGAAGCAAAAGAGTTGATTATTTTGTCCTATACTTCGTAGCAGGGGCCCGCCTACACCTACTGTAATTTGTAATGGCATGCGACAGGGGACATATAATGCCTTCTCAGATCATCCAGAACCAAATCTGAATAACTTCATTGAAAGCGATCATGATTCAGCTCCATCCCCTCCTGATGCCTCACTGGAGAAAGATGCTGCAGATTCAAGAGCATTGGTTCCGGTTGCTGCAGTGAATGCAGAAGCTTTGTCCATAGTTCCAATGCATAAGCACAAGCGATCTGAAACTGCACAACGTCGAATCCGCAGACCGTTTTCTGTTTATGAAGTGGAAGCACTTGTTCAAGCTGTTGAGAAGCTTGGAACTGGAAGGTATACTTATTAAAACCACATCTGAACTGTGTAGAGCACACAGCAGCATAAATGAGTTATACTCACCTAAGTTTTTATCATCTGAATAGTTGTATGGAAATGCTGACTTTATTAATCCTTTGTCCCCTTTATGTAATAACTTTATAGGTGGCGTGATGTCAAAATGCGAGCTTTTGATAATGCCAAACACAGAACTTATGTCGATTTAAAGGTACAAAACTGCAGTTCTCTTGCATCTCGACTACTCTTAATTTTTTCCCGCCAGTTTCTATCTTAGGCTCTCTACCCCTCATGGTAGGGGCAAGGTCTGTGTAAACACTACCCTCCTAGACCCCACTAGTGGGATTTCACTGGGTCGTTGTTGTTGTCGTTGTTGTTTCTATCTTAGGCTTCTTTTCTCACTTAGCTAGTTAATTTTTTCCACATTTGAAAATGTGAATTCGGAGGAGTCTTACTACTTACTAGTATGAAGTTTCCATTTGTTGCTTCCTTAAACAGGTAACGATAAGATGATCTTTGCAGCTAAAAAGAATCATCTGATTTTCGCATTTTCACCATACTTGTATATTGCATCTCAAGTTTTATGTTAAGTCTTTTTTCTATCTCCAACAATAATTGAAAAAATATTCTATGAATAAGCTGCCTACATCATACCCTCATAGAGTGCGGCCCTTCCTGGACCCTGCATAAATGCGGGATGCTTCGTGCACCGGGCTGCCCTTCTATGAATAAGCTAGAAAGAAGGAAAGTGAAGTTACTTCTATAAGTTATCCTCTTGATTAGGTCTGGGCAAAGAGCCGAGCCGGCTTGGGGCTCGGTCCGCTTGGTTTCAATCAAACCTCAACGCGACTCGGCTTTGCTTGGTCAAAGCTCAGGCTCGATCGATCTTGGTTGATTAGTAGTGCAATTTTATTTTGAAAATTAAGTTTGTTTCGTATGATTAATAATCGCGTGATAGTTCGTGTTCATGATTCTTTAGGACAAATGGAAAACACTGGTGCACACAGCAAGAATATCTCCTCAACAAAGGAGAGGTGAGCCTGTGCCTCAGGAACTCCTTGATAGGGTCCTCATTGCTCATGGTTACTGGTCCCAAAAACAAGCTAAGCAACATATGAAACATCAATCCGAGACGCGTCTTTTGCTTTAAAGAAGGTTGTAAAGGATAAACTGGCTGCAGAAACTGGAGAAATATAAGTAAGTTGATGGGTTTTGGAGTATTATTTTGACATGTTAATAATAATATTTTGTAAGTGTAAAGGTTATAACCAGGGGGAGTAAATTAGATAAATTACATTTAGCAAGGAAGTTGGGGTTGGCACTTGTACATGTTTGAAAATAAAGTGCTCGCTAACACAAATTTTTGTATGGGGGTTTTGTAATTTTGCTTAAATTGTTTTTTTTCTTACAAGATATTCTTATCTTGCAATGTAGTTTATTGTTCAATTTGTGTAATAGAAAGGGAGAAAATTGATCTAGTTGTTTTGTAGTGGCCTATTTGATTGTATAAACTTGGTTTCAGCTGCTTGAAGTGAATCTCCACTTCATTTACCAAAAAAAATTCAATTCAATTCAAGACTACACTTTTATTTTCTAGGTTATATGTATTGATAATGTAAAGTTTTTTCTACTATTAGCATTATAGCATAGCTCTTATAACGCTTGAATTTGAAGGAATTCAAGTAGGATTGATCAATGTTTTAAAAGGCGGGGGCGTGGGGCGAGTCGTTTTATCTTTGACGAGGCGAGGCGTAAGCCCCGAGATATGGGCCGTAAGTAGGGGTGTTCATTAAAACTCGAAAAACTGAACCAAACCGAAAATCAAACCAAACCGACCAAAAAAATCGATACTTTTGGTTTGGTTTGGTTTTGGTTTTGAACTTTAAAAACTGGCTAAATTTGGTTTGGTTTTGGATATAATTAAAAAAAATTGAACCAAACCGACTATAGAAATAACTATTTTAAATTTATTATTACACACACACACACACACACACACACACACATATATATATATATATATATATATATATATATATATATATATATATATATATATATATATATATATATATATATATATATATATACAAATTTTTAAAAAATTTATGGTAAATGTTAATAGTTTGCACTTTTAATATAGTTCTTTACCATTATATTTTAGTTTGATTGGTGCTTTTCTTTTGTTTAGTATAAGAATTTATTTTATGTTAAAAATAATATATTTTTAATTGAGTCCTTAAATTATCCGTCACTATTTGATTCAATTATCATCGATATATCTTGGTAAATAATATATTTCTCAAAGGACAATTGGTTTGATAGTATTACAATGAAAATGTGGTCGCCTTCCAAGTATGTAGTTCGACCTCAGTCGAACTGGGACTCAGGCTAAGTGCCTTCGCCATCAAAGTATATAGTTCGACCTCAGTCGAACTGGGACTCAGACTAAATGCCTTCGCCATCGAAGTAGATAGTTCAATCTCGTTCGAACTATAAGGCTAAGTGCCTTCGCCATTAAAGTATATAGTTCGACCTCAGTCGAACTAGGATTCAGGCTAAGTGCCTTCGCCATCGAAGTAGACAGTTCGACCTTGTTCGAGCTATAAGGCTAAGTGCCTTCGTCTTCAAAGGATATAGTTCGACCTCAGTCGAACTGGGACTCAAGCTAAGTGTATTCGCCATCGAAGTAGATAGTTCGACCTCGTTCGAACTATAAGGCTAAGTGTCTTCACCATCGAAGTAGATAGTTCGACCTCGTTCGAACTATAAGGCTAAGTGCCGCCATCAAAGTATATCGTTCGACCTCAGTCGAACTGGGATTCAGGCTAAGCGGCTTCTCCATCGAACTAGACAGTTCGATCTCGTTCGAACTATAAGACTAAGTGCCTTCGCCATCGAAGCAGATAGCTCGACCTCGTTCGAACTATAAGGCTAAGTGCCTTCACCATCAAAGTATATAGTTCGACCTCAGTTGAACTGGACTCAGGCTAAGTGCCTTTGCCATTGAAGTAGATAGTTCGACCTCGTTCAAACTATAAGGCTAAGTGCCTTCGCCAACAAAGTATATTGTTCGACCTCAGTCGAACTGGGACTCAGGCTAAGTGTTGTCGCCATTGAAGTAGATAGTTCGACCTCGTTCGAACTAGAAGGCTAAGTGCCTTTACCATAAAAGTATATAGTTCGACCTCATTCGAACTGGGACCCAGGCTAAGTGCCTTCACCATCGGAGAGATAGTTCGACCTCGTTCGAACTATAAGGCTAAGTGCCTTCGCTATCGAAGTAGATAGTTCGACCTCGTTCGAACTATAAGGCTAAGGCCTCATTTGTTTGCACTTAATGGAGGTCTGAATCTTAATCATTCAGATCTCAGACATTAAGTGTGTTTTGTTTTTAAAATCCGAATCTTAATTATTCATATGTTAATAATTAAGTGTGTTTTTTTTTAACTTCACAACCACTTAATGGGTCTGAATAGGTCTGTATGATTCAGATCTATAACAGAGACTTAATTTCATTAAGATGCTATCATATATTTATTATTAATTGACGCCACCGCCTACCATTATCAACTACCACCACCACCATACTCAACCAACCTCACCACCACAACCAACACCACCTCCACCACCACCACGCCACCATCATCCTCAATCATAGCCGCCATAATTATCGCCCATCACTGCCCACTATCCCCACCACTTTGACCACCATCACCCACAATCAACACTCATTCACCTCAACTAACACAATTGACCACTCCATCACCACCAACAACTACGGTCAACACTGTCCATCATTATAACCTGCCACCACCCATCCACCATCTTCCTGAGTCACAACTACTATCACCACTCGCCATTATTAACTATTACCAGCAACCACCACCACCATCCTAAAACATAATCGCCAACACTACCAATAACTACTAGTTACTAGCATGAACCACCATCATCAACCAATACTACCACCATACACCGCTGCTAATCGGTATTCACCCGTTAACCATCACCACCAACAACTATCATATTTTTAAAAACTATAAATTTTATTGATAAAATATTAGATTAGCTAGTATTTCATTTGAATTTTATATTATTAATTTTCAAATAAAGATAAATTTTATATATTCAGATGTTAAAAAACAAACAGTCTTAATTATTTATTATTCAGATCTTAATACACATCTTAATATGTTCAGATATGTATTCAGATTCAGATGTCTTAATCTTAATACACATCTTGATATTCAGATGTGTATTCAGATTCAGACATCTTAATCTTAAAAAAAACAAATGAGGCCTAAGTGTCTTCGCCATCAAAGTATATAGTTTGATCTCAGTCGAACTGCGACTTAGGCTAAGTGCCTTCGCCTTCAAAGTATATAGTATGACCTCAGTCGAACTCGGACTCAGGCTAAGTGTCGTCGCCGTCAAAGTATATAGTTCGACCTCAGTCGAACTAGGACTCAGGCTAAGTGCCTTTTCCATCAAAGTATATAGTTCAACCTCGGTCGAACTGGGACTCAGGATAAGTGACTTCGCCATCATGGTTCAATGTGTTCAACCTTATTCAAACTATGAGGCTAAGCGTCTTCGACATCATAACATCAATACGATCAATGTCAATCGAACTCGGGACATGCTTCCACTTCGAATACTTTTAAGAAAAGGATGACACAAAATAAACGCAAGACAAGTAGCAAAAAAGAGATTTTACTATCCATGAAAGCTAAGAAAGTGGGTCATCCCCTCTTACACCCGGCCATGGTCGATCAACACAAGAAAAACGAAGCTAATGGAAAATAATTGAAACCAACGAATGCCAACCGACGAACGGAACAAAGAAAAACAAAGAACAATTTTTTTTTTCTCATTTCACTCGGCGCACCATCGCCGCTACCTCCACCATCCCTGCAGAGTTTTTCACCATCATCACCTACATCTTCACCTACCTAAGGCGTTGCCATGTCATAACCACAATCGGCGCGAGCCTCACATTTCTTCCGATGTGCCACCTCAAAGGCCACCTCAGTCACGATGCCCGATTCCCACAACTCCTTGAAAATTTTGCACTGAGATTCGGCATAGATCCAAAGCTCATGAGCCTGGTTGGGAACAACAGTGCGTGATGGCCTAGTGTGGTCCTTCATCTGCCGGTTCTCTTTCTCTAAGGCTGCAATCCGCTCCGTTAAAACTTGGGCCTCCTGATCAAGGGCATTAATCCACTTCTCAAGCCTCCCCTCATTAAGAATCACGGTGTTCCTCTTCGATGCTCGTTGAGACTCATGTACGCTGATAGCCTCTTCTAACGTTGTTGCCCTCATGGAAGCATGCCTCTCCATACGCTTTAAACCAGAGACCTAGCCCTTCAAAGTAGCTAGTTTACCACCCCATTCGACAGTCATTTTCTCCGCGTTGGCCTGGCTCTGCTCCATCTCCCATAACTTCCATTGTAGATGCTCGTATTCCGCAGTCACCCCCTTTCCAACCTGAAGCTCCTCATCTTTTAAGCAGATCTTTCCTTCGAGATCGATTTTATTGCTAAGCGCCTGCATTAGCTCTCGGTCCCGCTTCTCCAACTCTTCACCCAAAACCTTGTTACGAGGATCAGTAATCAAACGCCCGCTCAATTTGCGGCACCTGTCGCAAAAGCGGTGATACTTTCCCAACATTTGCAGAAAGATCATCGAACAGATGTTAGCCCTGCGAATTCTCTCCACCTCCACCAAGTAAGTCTGCAAAAACAAAAAAGCAGTCAAACTGAAGCTCATGCTAAGACGGGAGAGAAGTTAGCTAAAGTCAAGGTAATGTACCCACAGGCCCATCACGGCCATTTTGTTCATCACCTCAACATCTGAAATGTTCCTCAAAGACGCATTTTTGACCTCCGAACACAGCAATTCAAATTGCGACACCAAGCTGCTTCCTTGGGTCAGCAGGTTCAAATCTGAAGAAATCTCAATATAATGGGCCTTCCCCTCTGTGCAAACCATAGAGTGGGTAATGCCTTTCTCGAAATGCAAACATCATCAGGGTCCAAATCAGACTTAGATTCGTACTCGTCCTCTACCACATTTTTTTCCCTCTCCGCTGCTGATGGTACAAAGAACCTGCCATGGGCGACGAATGTGAGCTCGAGGTTACGATGGCAGCCTCTAAGGGTCGACCCTCCCCCTCAGCAGCGGGAACTGCTGACCAGTCGCCAAAATACCAGCATTCTCCTGGCTTGAACTAGCAGAGGAAACTCCGACCAATTGCCCCCCCCACCCCAATGACAAACGCCACGATAGCACCTCCCTCTAAATTCGCAGGGGGAGAATCCAAATTGATCACCGTCGGATGAGCTACCGTGAATGTTACCCGTCGCCTCTTTGATGGCTCATCTTCTTTCCCAGTCGACGGCGAGTCGGTTCGAAGATGGACGGTCCTAGATAGTCCGTCATCCTGAGACGTAGCCAGGGTTAGAGAGGCTACAACTAATAATTTTACGGATGCCATTCTCGATGAAGGACGAGCTGTAGGCACTGCACTAAGGTGAGCGACCAAAGCTGGGCGGCGGAAGGCTAGTTGTGGAGCTTTGACTCTTCGAACTCTCCCTCGTCACGACAAACAAACATTTTGTATGTAGGAGTGAAACAAGGGCGGAAGGGGAATAAATTCGTTGTCTCATTTGTCAGGGTCTATGTCCATATTTCTCCCAAAATGAGGACCATGTACGAACACCCCGCAATATGTGGAAGCACATCCTCGACCCATTCTTGGATCCCCTCCAAAGGAGGCAGAGGCAGCTTCTCGGATATAAAGCAATAGAGCAAACCAACGATTACAAACCTAAGGTGAAAGGGATATGAAAGCAGAACATTTTACTAGTCAAAGGCGAGGACTTACGTGCAAAGTTTCACACTTTCGGGAACCCAGTCAGGTTGGCCACAAGATGTTCGTTTTGAATATAGAAAAAATTATTAAAGAAATGACGGTTGGTCTGGTCGTACATCTTGACCACCAACCCACTCGACCCACGGGGCCGTGCATGGATCATGGTGCCACGAATCTTCTGAGGAGCAAAGAGGCTAAGCATATGCCTCAGAGTGACCTCCCTACCGGCCAGCTCCGTGTACTTGATGAACATAAGAAATTGTCGGTATAAATAAGGAGAAAGTTGAGCAGGGCATACCTCGTAGTAGCGACAGAAGTCGACCACCAGCATAAGGAGTGGGAGAGGATATCCCACAAGGAAGGGATATGCGTAGAACGAACAGAATCCACGACGATCAATCTGGACCCTCTTCTCTGTCCTCACGGGCACGATCTTAACGAAACTAGGAATACCCCATCGTTCGCTCAAGTCCGCTATCCCAACTTCCCCTATTAGAGGATGGATATTCACCTGTTCAGCGCCACCCACTGCGTCGAAGTTTGCCACTGCCTTCCCCGAACGGGACAGGATTTCCTCAACTGAAGGAACTTCTTCGCTTTCAATCAGCTCCAGATCTTCAGTTGCCCGAGCGAAATCCTCGACCGCTGTAGAATTGGTCGGAGGAATGTTATGAGAACAAGTTCCTGCCATTTCCGACTCAGAAGTATAATGAAGAAGAATTTTGTGGTAGATGCAAGAAAATCTCAAATTATAGTGATCAAGAGAGCAGAGAAAAATGTAATTTAGAAGAAAGGAAGATATCCCAGGATTTCTCTCGATGATAAACGATGAATGTGTAAAAAGAAAATGACGGATCCTTTCTATTTATAAGAGACAAATTCTCCAATCACGAAACCCAATGACCATCATTAACACACGAATGGGCACGAAGAGGTTCGATTTCCCAAAAACGAGCGCCATTGTGATTACATACACGAAGCAAGGCTTCACTCGCCAACCCACATTTTAATTTTGGAATTGTTTTAACGATACGCTGGCATCGAAACGGCGTCCCCGGACAGTTCCAGATTCCCCAACGCCATTGATGAACGAAAAGCAAGCCTAACTCCTCCTGGTTATGTCACGGACAATCCATTTGTCGAGGTTAGCAAGGAACGACCCTAACGAACGGAGGAACTAACTGTATTGGTAAAAAATCAAAATATACGGCCACTACTGAACCTGACCCCATCCATAACATAGCAAATGGTCAATAAACTTGACTATATCTTGTTACAACTGATTTTAAGACACGCAACGGGGCTACGGACCCTCCGCAAAAAAGAACATCTCATCGACTCAGTTACAATGACTCATGACAAGCTCATGAAACTTGTAACTATATATATCAAGGAAGAGAGCCTGAAAAGGGGGGACTTTTCACCACTATTCGAGATCCATAGAAAAGAATAGATATGCTTCATGAGAAGAAAAAAAAAATGATTGTAAATCTTTGAACCTCTTCAAGGAGAGGTATGTCAAGCTATTATGATTGATACAATCCCAAATGTATCTTTCCTCAAACTCTATCTTCCGATTCTGTCTTCTAATCCAGTGATACTTGGCTATAATTTACCCTCGATTTATTTTGATTTATTTGCTCAGAAAGTATTCGAAAACTTTTGGGACAAACAAATATATTGGAGATTGGTACACATATATATGAACTTCAAGCATATTATGCTAGAATTTCAATGCGGAAAGTTCCAGTATAATATATTGAAGATTGGAGCACACTCCAATTCTCGTATATTATGCTAGACCGGTATATTATACTGAACTTTTGAAAGTGTGGCTATTTATAAATGATCATTTGAAAATCTAGCTATTTTAAATTTCTCCCGAAATTTGAAGGTAAGTCATTTAGGCCCAAATAAGAATCATTGTAAGTTTTATAGAAGTCTTTACACAAATAGTCGGTGAAATTTATTGTTTACTTTTTCTAGCTGATATACATTGATTATACATAGCCAACGGAATTATTTGATTATAGATTATGTACATGCATTCTTCGGCATTTTGAATTTAAGCAGTTAGGCAAACGGCTATATAGGTAACATTTATTTTTCTTCTTTATAAGGTCCAAAATTTTAAATGTATAAGCCCATCTAAGTTGAAGTTCAATCAACCCTGAACTCAAAGAGTATGGAAGAAGACGCCAAAACAGGAAAAAGAATAGCTGGGTTGGCTACTTTTTGGGCCGACTATTAGAGTTTAGTCATATTTCCAGTTGTAATGACAAAGTGGCCACTAATTACGAGTAAATGAACGTTTTCGTCCCCAACTAAAACATGAAACACAACTCTAACAAATTGGTACTGAAGTTTGAAAACCCGGGAACGCTTCCTGATTTTTTAGTCTTTACTAATGTAAAGTCCAGGAAAGATTCTTGGAGTTCAAAATAACTAGGTTTAAATCTTCATGGATGAAACAATATGACAAGGGGTCAAACCCTATAAAGGTTTGAAATCCAATTATTGTTGAAATCTAAATGTAAAAGAATTGTGTCATTGTACCTTTTTTGAACTCAAGGATAATATTTATAATTTTAGTTTGTGAAAGTTAGAATTTCATGATTGTGTCATGGAGTTCAAAATAAAGTATTTTTGGGTGAAACAATGTAGAAATGATTCAAACCGCGATAATCATTATTGGGGTTCGAACTTCAGTATATTGTGCTAGAATTTTACCTTTAAAAGCTCCAAAGTTTAGGACAATATATTTGGGATTATACTTATAGAGAATTTTTAGAACTCTAATATATTATATAGGAGTTTTACTCGTAGAATATTCGAAATTCAATATCGATTTTTGAACTTCTTCCGTGTTTAGATTGTAGTATTTTAAGTGATTACTTTGCCAATACAATTGAAAAGACAATGAAACTCTACTAGCCGACTTAAGTGTATTACACTTCAAACATCACGACGTAGTACAATTAATTCTTCATAAAATAATTATTTTCTGAGACCATGAAAGTATATTGTTGATGAATATATTATTTAATGGCAACGTATCCAATTCATTTTGTCAATTGGGGTAGTAATTAATTTATAGACGTCTTATGGTTAAATGAATTTTACTTACAAAAAAAGTTTAGTTTTTTTAGTAGAAACTTAAAAATACTCTTTAAACATGTTTTTCAAACTTTAAATTATATATTTCAAGTTTAAAGTAGAAACTAGAAATAATGGAGCCAATCGAGTACCATAGATCATACTGCATATTTTATCTTGCAATACAAAAATCGAAAAAGGGCCATATTTTGCCCCTTAAAAATAAAAAAATTATATTTACTCTCCGTTACACCTTTTTAATGAACATTACCCTTACCATTATATTTCAGATTTATTTTTACCCCACCCGTTAAAACTCTTTTTTCCATCTTAAAAAAAAAGCACGTGTCATGCTTTCATTGAAATAAAAGACCCGCCCCATTTATAACTCTAAATCCGGCTGGTGCATTTATGATACCTCTAACTACCAGTAAAACATAAAATAAGAAAAGCTAAAAATCAAGGAATAAATAACGTAAAATGGCCACACATATCTTTTCATTGATTAAATTATGTGGTAGTAAAAATAAAATAAGAAATAAAAATTGATAGAGCTCAGATGCGCTGTCGTATCATCCTGAAATTTCGGACAACTGCGGATACCCTTTTCACCGCGTAGACGCATGATTCTTCACAGCTCTAAATTGCACCAGCCGGGAATCGAACCCGGGTCTGTACCGTGGCAGGGTACTATTCTACCACTAGACCACTGGTGCTCGTTGAATGTTATATTAGGATGTAATTAAATCGTTGGGATTGAACTCAGTGCTGTAGGATTTAACCATCCAAATATGTGAGACAAACGAGTACAAATAGAGTTGGATATAGATTATACAACTCATTATCTCAATTTAGAACCCACTATTGCCCATTGTATCCACAAAGTTAAAAGGCATGCAAGCACATACACACAAGAAGAATATTCTAATTCTTCTGCATCCCACCTTTTTCTTCGTCTATGTTCTCTTTGGGGCATGTTCATTAGGTGCTCCCTTTCTCTTAGCTGATTTATAGTAGTGTTTGTTTTGAGGAATAAAAGCTTTGAGTTTGTTTCTAATATTTCACTCCTTCTTCGTTATCCAGTTTATCAGAAGAAGAATCTGAAAAGTCAGCAACATCTTTGCAGGAATCCAGCATGCAAGCACAAAATATTCAGTCTTTCAATCTCACCTCATTATGTTACGATCCTCACATAACATTCAACAAGTACCAGTGGTCTAGTGGTAGAATAGTACCCTGCCACGGTACAGACCCGGGTTCGATTCCCGGCTGGTGCATATAGAGCTGTGAAGAATACTTGCGCTCCATTCGGTGAAAAAGGGTCTCCGCAGTTGCCTGAATTTCAGGACGATACAACAGCGCATCTGAGCTCTATCAATTTTTTTGTATTTTTATTTCTTGTATTTTTATGTACTGAAGCTTCTGGGAATGAAAATGAGGTCTTACTGCCCTTACACTCGTCAAACTTATTTACTCATTCTTTACAGTAATAAATTTACTTTAATTCTTTCCCAAACATCTGATAATTCTGGCTGCCTTGCCGCTCCTCACTTTGGTTTACCCGCACTAGTTTGAATTCGAGGACGATATAATAGCACATCTGAGCTCTATCAATTCTGGCATTTCTATTTCTTATATTTTTTTTATACTACCACATAATTAGCTTATTCCATGAAAAGATTGTGGACCCTTGATAATTCCTTGATTTTGATTGACATTTTGATAATTCCTTGATTTTCAGCTTTTTACATTTTATGTTTTACTGGTACTTAGAAGTATCCAAAACAAATTACATAGCTAAAATCAGATCGGGCTGTAGCTGCCGCCAATCCAATGAATTCATGATATAAGTTTATACACAGTATACCTTAATTTGAATAAAATAAAAAAGAATGACTACATCATTCATTCTCATTTTTAATTTGACTTGATGTTACATTGCAAATGGTTATTAATTGAATGAAAGCAAATAATAATATAACACATTGCAATTTACAAAGATGAGTAGATTTACAACTCCACGGCTTGCCTTTATACAGATGTATACTTTAGTAGTGTTGATTTTATACTGCATTCACTAGTATGAATCTTCACTCATCACAGAATTTTCGTTTATTTTTATAAATAAAAAAGAGTAAATTTTCATTTTAGCCCCATCACCTTTTGAAAGGGACAACAAACCCCCTAGATCTAGTTGTTGATTCAAGATCAAGGAGTCATTCAAAGGGTGAAGGAGGTATTGTTTCCCAATCCCAAAAGTTCAAGGGGTTAAATGAAATTTACTCTCATTGAAATTTTCTCATTATATACTTACTACCCATATTTTCTCACAGACGTTTTGTGACTATTTTCTTTAGAACAAACCTGGCAGAAATTTTTCCCAAATGAGTATATAACAATCCAAAAATAAAAAAAGCTAGTATACATTGACACAAAAAATTACCATAATCCAGAAGACAAATGTTGCCATTCCTCAACATAAATTGAAAATACAGAAATTTGCCAAATCAGTAAACAAAATCACACTCACCGCCTTTTGTTTTGAGATTTCGGAGGTTTAAGAACACTCCAGTCCAGTCTATGTGGTTTTTTGGAACTCTGACTACTACTAGGTGATTCCGCTGGATTGCCAAGAACTCTCTTATGTGATTTATTTGGATACTGCGCCTCAGAGGATGTCTCATCTTGCTTCCTTTTAAGATCTTCGTTAGGAGAACGACACGAGTCATCCGTATTAGAGTTCTCCAACCCACATTGTGATGTTCCATTTTCTCTGTGGCAACGAATAGTAAGTAGTTATGAGCTGAGAGAATTTCAGTCATTCCATGGCTTTGCAACAACAACAACAACAACAACAACAACAATTGTGGGGTCTGGGGAGTAGACAGGCCTTACACCTCTACCCGAGAGGGCAGAGAGGCTGTTTCCAATCGATCCTCGGCGCAAACTTTGCAACTCAAAACATATTCGGTATAAATAACAATCGAGCTCTCCACGAAACGACTTGAAAGACCAATGTTATGGGGCTCACAAATTTTTGAAATGCACCCAATCTAACATAAACTATACAACAATCAAGAAATTCAATGCAATCTTTGGGGCAAAAGATTCCACCCTAGCTTTACATCTCGTAGTTTCTCTATCTTAATCACCATTTTGTTTATAAACGGTATTAATCCTATTATCTTTTTTGAGAAAAACAATATATCACCTATAATCTTTTTTCGAGAAAAACAATGTATCGCCTATTATCATCTCTATGTAACAAACATCCACTAAGGAGGAGTTTTCAACATATTCAGCTCAAAAATACACTAGGAGAAAATAAAGTTATCTTCCTACTGATGAAACAGATGGGAAAAGATAAAGTCAAGATGGTATATAGTACAAGTAATGGGCCATAATGCTTATTGCATAACAATAATGGATGAAGTATAAAAGTTACTATGAGAACTTTAAGCATCAAACACTTACCTTTTAGAAGTTATTTCACTCGCCTCTGAAGAACAAGCAGCAGAACCTTCAGAATGTGGTTTTGACACTTCTTCGCTTAATTTCTACCAAGACAAGGCTTTAGTGAGACAGGATAACAACCCACAGGAGAATAGGAACTGAACGGTCTTTTCAGAAAGTATACATCACGCAAACCTTATACTCACATCAATAGAAGGATTAAAACATTGAAAAGACATCCGACCCCTTGTAGTCCCAGGGCGGGGATCCCCTTCCATAATGACAACACTGCATGCGGAAAGGCAATAAAGAAAAATCAGAGGAAAATGTAAATGTGTATAAAACAGAGGTATATATGAAAATAATGCAAGAAACAAGCATCTTTGAGTGGGAACAAAGTACTACTCGAGATCTGAACATATAAATACTCCTTCCATTATAATAAAAATCCCCAATCTATAAATGAATTTACGATGAACTATTTGTTGTAGGACACAGTAGTCGATATATAAGTTGAACCACAGCACATAGCGCCACTGGTACGTGAAATAGATTCCACTGCGCTTCAGATTTTTACCTAAAATATTACTTTTTTGCACTCGGCTCAACATCGCTGACGTAATATTAAGTTACGAGCATCCAATATATCTGTCAATCATATATATAAATATATAGTCAACCCCGACTTATTGGGACAGAAACTTAGTAGAAGTTGTTGTTGTAACATCCAATATACCCTTTATAAAATATCTAAACTCTAGCGGAAGAACAAATTAGTTTACACTAATTTTATTTGATCTAAATGCCTAAAACCCATCTACAAGAAAAAGTTATACAAAGTCAAGCTTTGTCAACATGTCAAAGATCATAGTTCATAGTTGAGCGGTCTAAATATTATGCATCTTCCATTCTAGTACTAGTGCTATTTGAGCACTGCAAAGAAAGAAATACTTCATACATTGGAGAAAGAAAAGGAATACTTCATATTATAATTAACCAGTTAAAGTTAACTCAGTTACTCCTTTTGTGTGCCCTTTAACAGGTAGTATTAAGGAACAGCCTCAATCTGGGTAGCAAACTTGATATTCGCCAGAAGGAAAAATCTAGTTTCAGTGGTCCAGCTTTAAACTAAATCCAAATTAGACAAAGTCCAAGAAAATGTAAAGTGTAATAGACCTGAGTTAACATTGATCTCAAAACAAAAAAATGGTGTACACTCATACGTTGCACCACAACATTATTTGTAATAAATCACCACTTCCATCCCAATGTGACTAGTTAATCCCTTTCATTACATTTAACCAGTTGTAATCCTTGATTTCAATAGTTGAAGCATTTGCACAGAACCAGAATAACTAGGAATTGAGCAAGATGAAGGTGCCACAAATTCTAAGGCAACCACATAAAGAGGCAAGGGCTTCCATTTAAAGGAGCTTCTTGAAGTGAGAATATTAATATCAGCTGGGTAGGTTCTTTTCTTATCCAGACCTCTTTCTTCTCTCTATATTCTTTATTGTCATATCAAATTCCTCATATCTTGAAGGCAGCAATTTTCAACACAGAACGATTCCTGACAAAAACATTTCCAACAGTATATAGTGTCTTGAATAAGTATAAATCTGGTAATATTTCCATAGTTAGATGTATATAATCTTTTTTATAAGAGAGAAATCCTCGAGGGCCAGAGGCACATGGTTCGGAACTTGCTGAATAATGTGTCTGCCCATCTACCCTTCTTTTGCAACCTCTGATGTGCGCCTATTAAACTGCACATCACTTGTTGCACTATTACCACTAGACCAAAGCTCTTGGAGCTACAAAGTATGCAAATTTTAATACTACTCCAACTAAAAATACAACTCAAATCTCAACACTCTTTAATATCCCATGCTAAGAGTTATCAATCAAAATAACAAGCAAGTATAATTGAAGAAAAAGGTTACCATCTTTTTGGAGCACTAGAGGGAAAGGTTTCATCAGGTATCACTACTTCTTCTTCTTCTTCTTTCTTAGGCTTTTCCTCTCTCAGAGCTGCCCTTTGCATGAACTGAAATTACAAAAACATTAAAAAAAATCTTTAAATACAGCAATTAGGCCTCAATGTCATGTACTTGGAGTCAACTACATGAATGCTCTATATCCATTCCACTCTACATTGTTTTCGATAACCGAGAAATCCCCGAAGGCCAGTGGCGCACGGTTCAGTACTCTGTCGACCAATGGGCCCACCCCAACATTCTCCAGCTAAATACCAGCTTTAGTCTGAAGCAGGATTCGAACTTGTAACACGCACCTTCACTCTAACCAATAGACCATAGCCCCGGTGGGCTGGGCAGTATCCGTTCCCTCTATTCAGAGAATCCTTTTAAGCTAGCTATAAATTTATGGAGTTTAGACAAGAGGAGTTGCTCTGGTAGTAAGCAACCTCCACTTCCAATCAAAGTTTGTGAGTTCGAGTCTCCCCGAGCACAAGTGTTGGAAAGTAAGTATACTGAGGGTCTATTTAAAAACAGCATTTCTATCCCAGGTAGGGTAGGGTACTACCCTCCCCAGATCCCACTAGGTGGATTATATTGGGTTTTGTCGTTGTATAAATTTATGGAGTTAGCAAAAACCTTCAAATAAAGCTAATATAATTTACAAAGCGTAATAGAACAAGTTGAGAAAACTATGCAAGAGCTAAAAACCCTCAAAACCCAGCTTAAGATTTCCTACTTTATTTAATTTTACAAACAAGATCAAAAGGCACCAAATTGAAAAACCTTCAAATAAAGCAAATAATTTTTATTTAATTAAAAAACAGATTAGAAAAAGGGACCAAATTGAAAGCTCCTTTCTTACCTTCAAGTTCCTCAAGGTACTGGATAGTTCACGCTTTGCCATTCCGATTTTTACGCACACCAAAACTGAACTTACAGTTATAGCTAGCTGCTCTTCAACTGTTTCAGCACGGTGACAGCGCCGGCGCCGGCGTCCAGCAAACTTGAAAGGGCTAAAAGAAGCTTGCTGAACTGCAAGAGGTTTTAGTCCGGCGTGAATGGAATTTTAGTAAGTTGAAAATAACAGATTTGCCCTTAGTTCCAACGTGGTGAGTAGGGTTCGTACTTGGGCCTGCCCATGTGTTTAATTCCTCCGGCCTGCTAAACGGCATATTTGTCTATAAATAGTTAATCCCTGAATTGCTACAACAACATACCGCTAGAAAAATCCCATTAGCGGGTCTTGAAAAAATAGAGTGTATACAAACTTTAGCCACCCGAATAGGACAGGGAGGCTATTTCCTGGAATCTCCAAATTGCTAATTAGGTGCATTCTTATTTCACATTTTGTGTGCCCATAGCACCTCTGGCAATAGCTCGGGCCACAATCCTTTGGCGTCTTCGTGCTTCTTTTTTAATATACTCAAAATAGTTTTGTTGGACGAATCTGCCCAACCGTTGGCAGTAGGGTGGTATGGTGTTGTGAGTATTCTTTTAATACGCCATTTGTCGAAGAAAACGATTGTTTTCTGCCCGATGAACTGTCGCCCGTTGTCATATGTGATTTCTTTGGGAATGCCGAAGCGGCATATGATGTTTTTCCAGATGAAGGCGATGACCTCTTGCTCGCGAATCTGGGCGTAGGCACCTGCTTCCATCCACTTGGAGAAATAGTCAGTTAAAACTAATAAAAATGCACCATTCCTTGTATGTCGGGTAATGGTCCGATTATATCCTTTCCCCACTTGATGAAGGACCATAGCAAAGTGACCGAATGGAGGGGTTCCCCAAGTTGGTGTATCAAGGGGGCGAACTTTTGACATTTTTCGCATCGGCGGACGTACTCCGCAACATCTTTTTTCGTGGTAGGCCAGTAGTATCCAGCTCGCACCAGGCAACGTACGAGTGCTCGATTTCCCGTGTGGGCGCCACAATGGCCTTCGTGAAGTTCCTCCAGTACCGGCGTTGTCTGATTGGGGCCTAGGCACTTGGCTAGGGGTCCTCCAAAAGTCCTCTTGTAGAGGTCGTTGTTTACTATGCAGTACCTTGATGCCTGCATGCGAAGCTTTTTTGCTTTCTTTTTGTCGGGCAGTAATGTTCCGTCCTGTAAATATGATAGAAATTGGTTGCGCTAGTCCCAAGTTAGATGTAGGGAGAGTACATCAGTGTGATCGATTGCCGAGTGAAAGAGAGTGACGATGCTTTCTTTACTTAGGCTTGTGGTGGCCGCAGCCATCTTAGCCAAGCCGTCTGCTTTGGCATTGCGCGCTCTAGGAATTTGTTCGAAGCGGCATTCGTCGAGTTCTGCCATCAACTTGTGGATTTCCGCTTGATACTTATGCAACCTTTGTTCCTTGATTTGATAAGTCCCGGTGACTTGATTTACCACGAGTTGTGAGTCGCAGTGCAAGATGAGTCGACGGGACCCGTACATGACGACTAACTTTACACCTACAATAACGTCTTCGTATTCTGCCTCGTTGTTAGTCATCTTAGGGCATCATATGGACTGGCAAATGGTTTCACCTGTACGGACTTCGAGGATGAGTCCCAGTCCCGATCCTGAGGCATTTGTGGCCCCATCTGTGTTGAGGGTCCAGAGGTTGGTATTTGAGGTGGAATGCAGGGCTTCCTTTTCCGCCTATGGCAATATTTTAGCGCTCAAGTCAGCCACAAAGTTGGCGAGGACTTGTGACTTGATGGCGGTTTTAGGAATATATGTGATATCGTGCTCGCTGAGCTCTATGGCCCATCTGGCGAGTCGGCCCGATAGCTCAGGCTTGTGCAAGATGCTC